>WJFB01000048.1:0-135404 GCA_009870185.1 Pygmarrhopalites habei
TAGAAGGGATAATCCGATAACTTGGTGGGACACATGTACAGCTCTGATATTCCAATATGAGAGTCTAAGTACCCAATGGGTAAGTAAGGGTTGTTCACTTTCTTTTAGATCGCCCTGTAGGGATAGAAAAGGACACCACTATTTGTGGACAAGGGGCCTCCGTATAATTTTAGATTTTTAGAAAGGGAAACCTACACATGGATAAGGTCATTCTCAGCTTTCCTCTCAGGCGTATGTCTAGAATGTGGACTCTTTATTTAGACACCTTATTAAATACCTTACTTTTTTTTATCATTTTAATTTATTTCTGGGTTGTGCTTGACTGATTACTGTGTCGTCAACTTTCGGGTAAGAAAACAATTATTTACATAAGCTATGTGTTTTCTGAGTTTGATATATCATGCTTTTTTATTGCTGCAGTTAAATGGTTCTCTTGCTGGACATGACAGGAAAATGCGACCTGCGACCATCAAAATATAAATCGAAAATTGATTGCATTACTTGGAGGAATAACTGGGGCAATAATTGGTGGTGGAATCGGGTTTCCCTTTGGACTATAAGGAGCTGGCATTGCTGGTTATTTGGGTTCAACCGGAGCTGTTTGGTTTGGTAGATAACTGAAATTCTTTGTCCTTTTTCAACTGTTTCATTTCTGGAATTTTTCTACTTGTGACTGTTTTGTAAGTGATTGAACGTGTAAAATAAAATTGAATGCTGTAGAATTGAAGATTTAAAATAATTCATTTCTCTCTGCATTTAAAGTCCTTATTCATAATCACGTAAAAATTGGAGCACACGCTGTAATACAAAATTTTACGATATGAACCACACATGGACTCTCTAGTGAAGAAATGCACGTGGAAAATTTGACCTGATTTTTCTTAACAAGGCAGAGAGAAAAAGTGTCAAAATATTTTGAATTCTATTTACTACTTCCCTGAGAGGGTTCTCTACTTCATGTGTCGTTTTGAAAATGATATTTAGTAATACTGATCCCGACATTACATAGTAGACAGGGTAAATGTAAGCCAGAAAAGGGGATTTTATATGAGAAATGTGTTTATAAACAAAATCTGATGGTCAGGAAGGGAGGGCGCTTCCGCTTCTTTTGTATTAAAACTGAAAATTATCGCACGCTAACTGACGTAAACTACAATGATAACAATAATAATAGCATCAAACTTTTAAATGCTTTACTGTTCATTCAATCACAAAAGTTGTCTCTCTCTCTCTGTGTGTGTGTGTCACTCCTTTCGTGGGGGAGATTAAATTTAAATTATAATAAATTAAATTTATTTTCTGTATAGTAAAGTAATAAATTTTGAAAAGACAATCCAAGGGGAAAGTCATACGAAAGGTCATGTTAAATATTTTGAAAAGGACACACAAGAATGCCCTTCTCGAATCTCACATTTTAGAATTGACACATTATTTCTCTTCTCCATTTTCATTCAAGTTTCAAAAAACTCAAGTTATTTATGCTGTAAAGTTATTTTGAAAAATGGCTCAGTGCTCTGCAAAAGTGTTGGGTATTTGTGCAGTGGTATTTCTCCTCGGGTCAATTGTGATGAGATGGGGTGTCGTGGATCCAGTCATCAAATCAGAAATCTCAAAGGTAAATTCGAAATCGATTTAAAAGAAATGGAGTAAGAAGAAATTTTAAGAAAACTCACTGAAAAATTTTCCAGAGAATCAGATTGGAGCCTGGAAGTCAGATTTGGGATATTTGGACAGACATTCCAATCCCAATCTTCATAAAATTTCATTTTTTCAATGTGACAAATCCTGAGGAAGTGACGAGAGGAGTCAAACCAATTTTGCAGGAGATGGGACCATACATTTACGAGTATGACCAAATCTAATAATAAAATTTTGTGCATTTAATTTAACTGGTAATTTTGTCTCCAAAAGGGAAAAGAGGAGGAAAATTATAATGAATGCCAATGAAGAGACGATAAAGTACCGGCCAAAGACACTCTACTACTTCCGCCCCGATTTGTCCTATGGTATGTCCATTATTCACAAGTTTCGAGTAAAAATATTTTTACGTGGAATGACATTTTGTTCATATTATTTGATGAAGGATCTGAAGATGACAATGTCACTCTCCTCAACGTCCCTTACGTGGTAACTAACAAGTGACAGAAATAACTGATTAATTTTGCCAATAGTAGGTGAAATGTGTAATTTAGTTGAACATTTTTTTGTGAAGGGTCTTGCAAGACTAGCATGGGACATTTCCAAGTCTCCCTTTGTCCTCTCGACCCTGGACGACATGTTGAGTGAGAAGGGTGAAAAGTTGTTCCAGACAAACCGAGTGAGGGAATATTTATTTGATGGAGTATCCATTGAAAATTTCATGGAGTTACTGTCTCTACCCGTGGCAGATGTTTTTAGTCCCGAATTCGCAATCCCCAAGAGACTCATGGACGGATCATTTGGTTTTTTCGATGATGTGTGTATAAAATTTATAAGGGATTTGAAACAAAATAATTTTGTCAAAATAAAATTAGAAAGGAAAATTTTGATAATCATGTAGAAAAATGGGACGGCAGAAGACGTGTGGGTGGTCAAGACGGGGAAACTGGATTTTTCTGATTTTGCAATGGCCACCAGTTGGAATGGAATGACCGAGCTGAACTTCTGGAAGGACAAAAAATGTGACAAAATTGACGGGACGGATGGAACCATCTTCCCTGTAAACAATGAAACAAATTTTAAACTGAAAAAATATTTCACATCAAACTAATGCATTCAATTTATACCACACAGCCATTTACAAACAAAAACAGTGCTCTCAAAAGCTTCTCTCCAGACTTATGCCGGTGATGATTTGAAAAAAGTTTCTTCAAAAAATAAATGAAAAGTTACTGGACAATTTTTTGTAAAAATAATTTGTACATTTTTCTGCAGGTCCGTTCAAATGGTGTACGACAAACCGAGTGACTTTTTGGGTATCCCAACAATGAGGTTCACGTTCAAACAAAGTCTTTTCGGGAGTTTGAAGAATTTCCCGGAGAATGAATGTTTTTGTAAAAATTCTTGGGATTACTGCCAGAAGGGTGGGGTCATCTCCCTGTCACCCTGCATTGGTGGTAATTAAACATAATTCCTTAATGTTTTTACGTCAATAATGTGTATGCACAATTATTTAATTGAAATTAAAAAATCAGGAGCCCCAGTCTTTGCCTCCAATCCCCATTTCATGGGGGCACACAAGGACTTTTTTGATGCAGTTGTGGGACTCAATCCACATCATGACTATGATAGTTATGTCGACATTGAACCGGTAAATGAATCAATATAAAAATAATTTTCTCGTCGATTTTCACTCCATTTGACAAGTTTTTTCACCCAATTTTATAGAATGTGGGACTGCCAGTGAGAGGAGCACTGAGGATGCAACTGAATATTGAATTGGAGCCTTACGAAGCAATGCCGTCATTTGCCAATTTGCCAAAAGTTCTATTTCCCATCCTACACGCAGAGGAAGTGAGTAGAATTATTTTCTCAATTATTTATGAACGTCTATAAAAATATATTGCCCAATATATGTAAAGAAATCCCCGGATTTTAATCTTGTAATGATTTTTTATCCAAATTTATCAAAAGACGGCCACTGTCACATTTGACCTGGCCTACCCTGTCATAATCCTGGCACACGCACTCAAAGTCATGGATTTTTTGACTGGTTTCACCGTCTTTGCTTGCTCCGTGACCATCATAATCGCCTTCATTTGGCAAGGCTTCACGAATAAGTGGCATCATAAATTTTCAACCAAATAAAGCCAAACCACCGACGAAGGAAAAGAACAAGTCTCATCCATTTTCATACCATTAACTATCAACGTAAAAGTCAGATTTAAAAAAATTATTATATATTCAAAGGAAAGAAAGACAAAGTCAATAAATGAGAGGAAATGATTCTGTACTGACACAATGTTCTTTTGCAATATGAGTAAATTGGCAAAGGATTCACTGGAGAATATTCGAATTTGACCACAATTGTTGAGATAATAATCTCTAGGTATGAGGAAATTGATTTTTTTGCCATCTTTCACTTTCCTTTGGACGGCCTTGACAGTCTGTCTCGCAGAGGAATCTCACTTTCAACATGAAACTTTACAATGGATTGATTGCGCAACTGGAATCTAATTATTGGACACACATTTTTTTTAAAAGTTGCTTTATAAAATGTCCAGGTCATTATTTTATTTCCATGATTTGCGTGTGAATCAAATAACTAGAAAGTCTATTAAAAGTTGTAATTTGACCCGAGTTGAAACGACGTACATGGCTGGAGAAACGGTAAAAGACTGGAAATAGCATGACAAAAGATCATTTCTTAAATAATGAGTAAGGTAATCTGTGTAAAAAAGTGGAAGATGGGAGGAGACAATTTGGACCAATGTCGTACTTTATTTAGGTGTGTCTTTGGCTACACATTAGAAATGTTGACCCAACGACCACAACTTTTTTTTGTCTGAACAAATCTTCAAATAAGCAAGGATTTTGAATTGATTTTCTTGTGTTGAGTACATGTATTTGTTATTATAATGTGTGGATTCCAGCTGATGATTTTAGACACTACACTTTGTCGCATCCTCAGAATATTATACGTATTTATATAGTCGAACAAATTTTTCATCATTTTAACGATGGTCAGTTTTTTGTCCAATTTTTCGCAAGGTGCTGGAAGTAGTACGGTCGAGAGAGATGCATATTACATTATGAGGAGGGAATGGAAAAGGAGGAAATCCAACAGAATTGTAGAAGATGCGGAAAGCCTGGCTACAAGAAACGTTCAAGGGTAGCCACTTTTACTTGTAACGAGAGTTTTTGTACACAACTACGTTGTTTGTGTACAACTGCAGTTTTTTATTCTCGTCCACAAATACATAGTATGAGTGTAATATACAGATGTACCCTCTGCCACTTTGTGTCTTTGTCCATTCTACTTACATGTACGCCGTTTGCTCATTTTTTGCCCCTCGTTCAAAAAACTTGAGCAGGTCAATCCAAGTGACATTAGAGCGTAGGAAGTTATGTAGGGAAACTGTGTACAAAACAATACATTCATAATCCAGTATAAAGGAATTCCATTAATTAGATTCTGCGTGATATTGAATATCATACAAGAAAATGGAGTCTTCAGCAATGAATGTTTACACTTGGGTGGGAAAATTATATCTTCCTCATTTTCTTCACTTTTTCGTCCAATTGAATCAGACTTGTTCATACTCATGGTATGAATGTTGGCTAGTTAACTCCATATCATTTGGTAGTTGATCTAAATACAAGCGTACAAAGATAAACTCAAGTTAAGATCATCTTCCGCATCCTCGAGCAGTTGAAGGAAGCAAACACAGGAATATATTATATGGCCACGAGCTACTGATAGTTAACTAACATTTTTTATGTTATTCCTCACAAGAGTATTACTCATCCTATGTTCAAAATGTTATGTGGAGGGAACATGCATGTACGTATTTTTTGGTTGTGTATCCGTCTGTTAAAATAATGTTCCATATTTCCACATGAGAAATTATTATTTGCCAAGACTTCATCTGACATTTTTGGAACAATTTTGTAAAATTATTCCAATTTTGAAAATCCAAATGAGGACGGTTAAAATGATGGTGAAATTGTGCAATGAGGATTGCTATTTGAATGAATGGACATTTTGCAACAGGGACAAATGGTCGTGTGAGAAAAGGGGGAGAAAAAACTCCCAGCATTAAACTACAACAATTGAATGGGAGATGGATACGTGCTGGAGAGATATAGAGTTGAGGCAAGATAATATACAAGTTAAAGCTACCCACAGACACACACACACACATGTTGATTCACATTACGTGTGTGTGGATGGCTGGACTGTAATTAACTTTTTCCGTCAGTGATGGGATAGGGATGAGGGGCTCAACATCGCATTTTGCTATGGTCGTAGTGCTGGACGGATTAAGATTGTGGACATTAAATAAATAGTAGTAACCTGAGATTTTTCATTATCTCTCTCTTGACTGTGTTGTACGTGTATCCACACTGGAAGACGGCTCGCAGAGAGAGAGGAGTATAAACAAATCTCCATGTGTTTTTACTGTAATATAGTAGAAGTGTCAAAAGTGTTTGTTCGTCGTCATCAACTCTACATTTAACCTACAGTAGTAAACTTGGGTGTAGGTGTACAGTTGCAGACGCCGGGTTTGTTTCGTTATCAGTAAACTTGTGTCCGATTCCAGGCTATAAAATAGTTTTTCGAAATATAAAAAAGTTTCTGTTAACTACCATCTGAAGGTGACTTTTGTACTATTGATTTTCACGACCAGAGTTTTGTTCCCTCATTCACCTTTTCTTTCTGTTGTTCTTCTCCACGTTCTCTCTCTCCGAGAGATTGACAGACAAGTCCAAATTCTGTAAATTCAACATGTGACTAATAATTGAGCTGCACACACAAATAGTTACTAATTAATTTCTTGACAAGTGTGAAAGTCCCAGTAGTTGTGAGTCTAGTCATGACGACCCAGGAGAATAGTGAAGGAGGGGAGAAGAAGTTAAGGAAAAGATACATTTTTCTCCGGGAAATCACAGCCATTTGTGTAGGGTTGATTGCATTTGGGATTTACAGTATTGTTGTCAAAAAAGCGTCTCCAGTAGTAGAAATTAGTACGGGGAAAATTGGAGGAATAGTGTCCTACAGCAGGTAAGTTTACGCAATTTCGCAAAAATGTCACCCAGTGGTTGTGACAATTTTTGATCAGTGCTTTTAATTTTGTACAGATCAGGCAGGGAATTCTATGAATACAAAAATATCCCCTATGCAGAAGCTCCCATCCGATTCCAGGTAAATGAGTGTGGTTTGAAAGTTAACTATTGACATCACAAGTGGGTAGAAATAATGATCGATTGACTGTGTTTAGTCCCCGCAAAAACCGAGGAGATGGGAGGGAGTGAGGGATGGGAGTCGGCCTGGGCCAGTGTGTCTACAAATTGACTTGCTGGGTAGAGAACTCATGGGAGAAGAAGACTGTCTTTATTTAAATGTAGCTGTGCCAAAGGTAAATCTTTTTAAGCAAAAATAACATTCATTAAGTATTTATTTCATAGAAAAAATTGAAATGATGATGTCTACTGGGAAATTTAGGTGAAGCGTGACCTCCTACCTGTGATGGTATTTTTCCACGGAGGCGGTTTTGTCAGTGGACGTCAGGATAATTTAGGATCAGAATTTTTTATGGATGAAGATGTTATTTTTGTAACTCTACACTACAGACTCGGAGTATTCGGTGAGAATTATGCTAATGTTACTTGTGTGTGTGTGTATTTAAGAAAAAGATAATATATAATCGATCGGTGTGGTCTTTCAGGGTTTTTAAATGTGGATGACGAAGTCCGTGGGAATATGGGATTGAAGGTACACTAGACACATTATGACAAATAATGCCAATAATATTATGATGCTCAAATGAATGGCTTTTTGGGTGTGACAGGATCAACGAATGGCACTGAAATGGGTTCAAGAGAATATAATTCATTTTGGAGGGAATTCTAATCAAGTGATCATCACTGGAGAAAGTGCAGGGTACATTTACTATTATAATTATACAGTACATTTCATTGTGGGATTGTATGTCATTTAATGATAATTTGATTTGTATAAAAAATTCCAGCGGAGCATCAGTTCACTATCATATGCTCAGTCAACAATCGAAGGGTAACTTTTATTCATATTCATGCAATTATAATGTAATGAGAACATTAATCTCACGTCCTTTCACACACTACGAATTTCCCATGAATTCTCATTGAACTCATTTTTTACCCGTTTATTTTGTAGGATTATTCTCTGGAGGAATCAGTCAGTCGGCCACTGCCCTCCTCTCCTTCACTTTCAATAAGAAAGAGTACAACAATCAGAGACTGACTAGACTGTCAGACCAGACAAATTGTTCTTTGCTAAACACTGAAGAATTTGTGACTTGTCTCCGAAGGATGGATGCTCACGATTTGGTTGAACTCCAAAGATTTTTAGAAAATCCTCCCCGAAATCCACAATTCATGTTCCTCCCCTCCGTAGAGTCCGTTAATGACGAGGACACATTTTTGTATGATGAACCCATAAATATTTTACGTAATGGGACCTACAGCCGAACACCTTGGCTTGCAGGGGTCAATCTACAAGAAGGACTTTTATTTTCTGGAGGTACAATTTTAGACAAACACAATGAGATTTAATCCTGCAAAAGAAACTGATTTATTATGTTGAATTACTAGAGTTGACAGTACATCCAGGTCATTACAATTCATTCGAGGAAGACTGGCACAAGTTCATCCCAAATCATTTAAATATCCAACATAATGAGAGTTTGACAGAAGAAATCCGAAACTTTTATTTCCCCCAAAAGTCCGTACCCATGAATTCCATGGAACTTCTGGATTCTTACACGGACATGTTCTCTGACCGGATATTCTTTACCTCTACTTCCGTGGCTGCCCGGATACAAGCTCAGTTTTCCCCAGTCTACCTGTATGTGTACACTCATGAGGGCGAAATTAGTATGATGGAAGTGATGAGGGCCATGAGGGCAGAGGGTTCTCATCCAATGTTCGAATTCATGATTCTCCTGGCTAAAAATTGGATCTATAGAATGATCGGGTGGGATCCAAGACTCCCTGGAGGTTAACTACCTCTCGCATTTACAACTTACAAATTATTCATTCAATTTTGACAATGTAATAATAATGTGTGACATTCACAGTTGCAAAAGGTGTGACACATGCTGAAGAGTTGTTGCTACTATTCTCTGCTCTACCAATCCCAAGTCTCCAGAGACCATCCACCTCTCCAGACTACATCATGAGTTCCAGCATGATAAAAAGTTGGGTCCAGTTCGCAGTGGACCAGTGAGGAAAATATATACATATATTATATACATATGTGTCCAATCTTTAAACCTATGCTAATTTTAATTTTGTGTAGTACAACGATGACATTCCGAAATGTGTCATGGACCCCAGTGGATCCGAATGGCAGTGTCCCTCTTTACATGAACTTAAATCTGACGGATCCTGGTATGCAGCCAGAGCCTTTTCATAGGAGAGTCAGCTTTTGGGAGAACCATTTAGGGATTTATTGAAAAACATGTGATTGAAATGAAATTATTATCACGAAGTGAGCCTTTAAAAGGCGAATGTAGTTTCTTGTGGTCACTTCTAGGGCTCCAAAATAAAAACGTTGTAAACACGATACAGATCACAAATATTCACCGATTTTGCCGATATTTGGCAGAGCGATAGAGTGACTAATTGAGACGACCCCTATTGATTTTGAACAAAATCGGTTCAATAGTTTTCGAGCTGTAAATTTTTACTGATTAATGGCCCTCGCTCAACGAACATTTTTTTTAAAAAAAACTTCTCCAGGCCTTCCACACGGTCCCTTTTTGGGACCCCCTTTTACAAAGTCGTACACATTCAAAAAGTGTGAACCGGTTCGCCCTCATGATCTTTCTGCACTTTTCTAAGAAAATCTTACTGAAAAACTGAAACGGGGTTAATTTAAGTTAGGTTAGGTTTTTTAAAATGAGGAAAAACTGATGGTGCCGAAGTAACTTGGGGTTTGTAAACAACCAATGGGATATTTTCATTCAAAACAAATGGGGGATCCGGAAGAGAGTGTGAAAGAGAATTTTAAATCGGGAAATTGTCAAAAAAGACAGCTTCCGAGGAGTTAATTCCTCAGTTATTCCCCATTGAGATGCCTTTAGAAATAGAAACATCAAAACTTTGAAAACTAAAAACCAGGCTCACTTCGTATGCACATGGTACATGGGCATGTTCCTAATACGAATATATTATTTAGTTTGTAGTCTACATATCTGTTAACAAGTCACTGTTAGAGTGTAAACATTTTGTTGAAATTAGAATGATATACATAAAATAAGTTCAAGTCTACGACTCTGATAAGGAGTACCTGGAGTTCCTATATTACAATTATATAAATGTACGTACAATAACGTACACAAGTCTTTGATGTGAGCATTTTTGTACTCTACGATGATATGCAAAGTATGTTCTTTCCTTGTACATAATAATGTTTTGCATATTGACTGTCGGAAGAAATTTTCTTCGCGTGATATTAGAATTACAATTTTTGCCGTTTCTTCAACAAGTAATAAACGTAGTTGGAGTGATGATTAAGGAATTTGTCTGTGGTGTCCCTCCACTTTATTTACATATATCCAGTTTTCCCCATTTTGTCACCGGTCAGAGGGAGGAGGTTCTTGGTTCTGCTCCCCTCCCCCAATCTGATAAATTAGTTACTTACCCTCAGTCCAAGTTTAGACTTTACACCTTATAGACTTTTAATTTTTACCTGCAAAGACGTGGTACTTCCCCATAAATATATTAATTTCACTAATTTCCTTTTCCATAAAATCTTTTCTATTCTAAATACAGATATTCTAAAACAGTGTCAATTCAATTTGTCTCCTAAATCTTTTTTGTAATTTATTGAATTTAAGACAACGAAAAATTAGGCTTTACAGCTATACACGGAGGGAAAATGACTTTTGTTGAGCGCTGTATTCTTATACTTTATTTGCTCATATTAGTGAGACAAATCTCGAGTGTCCCTATAATACGAAATGACCATCAAGATCACCAACATCACCGTGAAAATATCGGTAAGTGTCTAATTGCATTAAGGGAGAAAGGAGGAGAATTATGTCCAATCAAAGTACAACATGGGTAATGAAGAAATGTAAAATTTCAGGTCACTCTCACCCCAATCCTCGTTCATCGGATACGGAGCATGGATTTCCGCAACCACAGACTTTTCATCACCCGGTCCCAGGTCAAGTAAATAATGGAGAGAATTCCCGTTTCAAGAGAAATACACCACCACCTGTAAACCAGCAACAATTTCCACATCCTCCTCCTCTACCTCCTCAACATCAGCAAAAAACCCGTGTTCCTGGAGAAGGGATGGAAACGGGAAGTAGGGTAAATCAACATCATAGGCCTCCATCAATCAATAGCGACCAAAGGCATCAACAACACCCACACAATCATCATCATCAACCACCGGTTGAATCCGAGAAACAATTCCATCATCATTCCCCGGGACCTCATCATCATCATCAACCTCCTATTCACAATAGTCAACCTCCAGTTAACAATAATCATGGTATAATCTTCTGTACATATTTCAAATCATCTTTAATATTTATATTTATGGATTATTAATTTGGTGACATTTGTTTCATGTCAGGACCCCCGGTAGGGAGAAACCATAATCACTGTCAAAATGGAAACTGTCGACCCAATGGAGAACGGAAAAATGTTCAAGCTCATCCTACACAAGGTGAACCACCCCATTACCGTGTAAAGAGGGACCTCCAAAATGACCAAAATCAAATTAGAAAACAACAAATGGACCAGGTCTCGGAAATGCAGTCTCTACCCCAACAGCAACTCACCCTCCCCATCAAAGTCAATAAAATTCATACAATGAAATTAGTTTACCCCGATGAATTTGGACAAGATCAAATTATTGATATTGCTCTCACAATTCCTACAAATACTATTAATAATCATGATTATATCGACAACAATGATAGCTATGATTATAATGACAGCAATGACAAGACCAAAAGTACTGCTCTTCTCATCATTGAATTTGATTTCACTGATCCCGAAGAAGCCTTAGTTGAAACTGAAGAAAACGAAATTCAAGAAGAAGATGAAAAATAAATGACAAATTCAATATTATTTTGTAGAATTAGTAATTACAGCCAAAATAAAATATAGTGTAGTATGAATACAATTAAGAAATAAAAAAGATACATAGTCAAGGTATAACGGTTTTTTTTATTTGGCATAGAATTTCTAAGGGCACTACCTTTGAACGACGGTTAGGAAAAATACAAAGAGGAGGAATCGCAAAAAAAACCTTTTTGATAAAGACAGCTGCACAGCTGGAGATTTCCCGACCGTCCCCGGGTATAAACGACAAATATTTTTTGGCATTTGTACTGAGAACATCTGGTTTTTTACCATTCTAATTAATCCAATATAATATTTTTTCCTGGAGTAGATAGTTACTCAAAACAACTTTACACAACTCAGTTTAATTAATTACACTTGTTCCTGTGCAAAGTTTTTTAAAATATTATTTCCTCTCTGATTATTTTCCAGGTCCAGTAGGCTTAGGGAGTTTGATAAAATGTGAGAGAAAACTAATGTGATTTTGGAAACAGTTGGAAGGATGACAAATCGACCAAATCATGTAACCTTTGCAGTCGCCTGTACGGTTGTGTGTGTTTGTTTGCTATTAATTTTGTTAAATAAAACACATAATCAACTTCAGCATGTTCAAAGTGTTTTACAAGACACAGACTCTAAATACAGGAGTCTCTCTCGGCAATTTGATTGTAAGTGTAAAAACTAATTAATGCAATTTATTTTAAATACTTCCAACATAAAAAGGTGTTCAAAATCTTATTCTGTATTATTGTATATTGTGTAGCCCTGTTTGAGTACAAAGAAAGATTAGAAAGATCATTCATTCACTTGAAAAATGAGAGATCTGCGGAGAAAATGGAAATTGACGACACGGCAAGAGAAGAACTGACAGTTGCTAAATCAAATTATTTGAAACAAATTCAAATACTTGAGGTAGTATAATAATGATTCATACCAAAATAAAATAAAATAATTCATGTAATTAATTTTAATTTTAATATGATTTTTAGGATGAACTGAATGCCTGTCGTCGTCGGGAAGATGGTAATTCGATGAATACAGGGGATTTGAAAGGACAAGACTCAGTGCCATTACTTTCCCCTCTCTCACACTTGTCAGTGGGCAGAGGAGGAAGTTCTAACAATGCTAATTCAGCTCATGTTCAAGCTTCATCATTAAATTCAAAACCATCGATTGCAGTCCAAATAAACAATGATAATGTGTTAGCCAAAGACTTGAAACAAGAAAAAGAAGCCATCCAGTCACCTATTGGTCATGTCTCTCATCCGGCTGGCGAGAGTGGAGACCCGAATGTGGACACCGTTGGAAATTTATTAATCTAAGACGACGAGAAAAGCCTACTACTACTTATATCTTTGATCAATGCCTTAGAATATGCCTTAGGTAGATGTGGTAGTTTGATTTCGAGTCTCTCATCTTATATTATTAATGTCTCACAGTGAACCAAAACAAATACATTCCGAGCCAGAGTTTTAGTGTTTGACACACACGTAATTTTACTTAATAAGTTTTGACTAACAATGGATGTGACTTTAGGGAGGAAAAAGAAACTTTGACAAAAAAAGAAGGGTTTTTAATATTAATAATCGAACAATTTTTTTAGCAGCTCTATCGGAAGTACAAGATCTAGTGAACAGATTAAAATGATAATGACATTATTAAAGTTAATACATTCTCGGTAGGTCGACTAGTGAGATTGAGGGGAAAATATTATTATGTAGCTGAAAAGATTTAGCATCAGTACGATCACTTTATGGTTGTTGATTGCTGCTATTAGCAATTTTGCTAATATAATAGAGTGCAAATTTGAGATGACCTTACTACTGCTAGTTCTATACTCTTGACAGTCAAATGATGAGTAATCATGATTTAAGAAAAAACAAATCGTCTCATTTAATAATTTTTACTTAAGTGTGTACATAAACAGAGACAGATTTATAATATTAATGTAAAGTATTAACTCGGAAGCAGCCATTTATAATTTTATTTATTATTATTATTTTGAATAACAGTTTTTTAAACAACAGTATTTATATATATCACGCGGATTTTACATTTTGACATTACACAAAGCAATATAATATACATATTTATTCGTACAAGTAGTTGTGAGTATAGTACCTAATGTATGCTAAAAAAATCAATTAAAGAGAGAAATTTTTTTTGACATTGATCGCAATCAGCTACCAAGTTATGTACTTCTATTATAATTTATAAACCACCACAGAGAAGTTACCCATATTCTTCATTTTTTCATCATATTTCTCCTTGATTTTAATCAGATACACGGATTATTATTATCCAAGTTGTGCATTTCTAGTAAAACTATGGCTAGGAATTATTTACAGAGTTGTACTTAAAATATTTTATAGCTGGCTTACAAATTATATCCATGCACACACACTCAAGTGCATCGTATGATAGTACATGTGTGGACTTGGACATACATAATGAATTAGTCTAAATTAGTTGATATGTATGGAGGTGTCGGAAGAGGATAATGTTGTACACACAGCAGGCTAGAAGGGGAAGGATGTGAATGAGAACCATCCAACACAGAATGATGGTGGTGTAGTCGTCAGGAACTCTGTACTGCAAATCTTCAGGAGACGGAGTGGCAGTCGGGCGGGTAAAATACTCTCCCAGTCGGAGGATCGTAAAGTAGAATGCGGGTAGTAACGAGATTATAGCGAGTCCGTTCAACGCGGCTGAAAATTTTAGGTTCCAATTCTGCATTCCCAGAGCTACATCAAATCACAAAATCAGATCAACAATTTTTCAAAGAGGGCTACACACACACACATGCACACATGTTAACTACACACACGTTTATATATACGACATGTACTGTGTACGTGGGTGTGAGTGTATTTGAGGAATTCATTCATTTTCCGAAAGTGAATTCAACCATTCCAAAAAGGAGCCAATATACTTTCACAAGCTTCCAATTTCAGACTCAATTAGAATAATTTCATCCTTTAATGATGGTTCATGATGCTGACGATCCAATTTACTCTCTCTCTTCCTACTACATGACTTGAAAGGTGTGAATCCACATTCAGTGTACACGTCCACGTCCCTAGTTACATTAACGCACACAACATATTGTAGGTGTGTGACATGTGGGATATGAACGAAAATCCAATCAGGTAATATGTATTCCGACCCAGCCTGAATGGTATTAAAAGTGCTAGGCTTAATAATTGTACCACTTTGACTCCTATACAAAATCTAATGGTATACCAATATTCCTGCTTGATGCGAGGCAGGATATATAATGGCAATGGAAGGAAGGAATGATTAAATGAACTGTCTCCCTATTTATCTCTCCACTACTCGAATGTTCCCTAAGTGGCTAAACTCTACCAGGAGACTTCCCTCTCTCTCTCTCTCTGTATGCGTGTCGTTAGTGGTGTCGACAGGCGACAAGTTAATTCAATTCCAAATTTTGAAAATGCCCACACCATCCCCAAATACTAATAGTAGAATGTGGATTTGTGTCATGAGAGAGGAAAGGTTGACAAGTCCAATTTGTAAATTAGTATTCCAGTCAGATTCCTCCATTATGAAGACCATGATGGGCTCTGTACTACTACCAAAGTTGCAGTGCAGTCTCCTTAATACATCGTGTCATCATCATCTGTCAGAATTACAAAAAATTAGACATGCTAATGCTCTCAATGCATAATCTATTATAATGTCCCTGACTCACACACACACAATTTCTTGCCCTCCATACTTTACCAAGATCCACTTTTTGTCATCTTTCCCCGGATTCCAAATCCCTAGTCAGCTTAAAACGTCACCTACATTACACAATTCGTATTCATCTCGAGAGTCTGATCGAAGATTACATAGATAGATGTACGGGAAGGGAATCCAGTCCATTAGGATTTCAACATGTTTATCTAAAGCACACAAAGATTGATAGAGAGTAAAAAAAATAAACATGCAATCCCTGTCCTCCCAAGACATGAATTACATGTAGGGAAAGAAGAGACAGACTGGGAGAAAGCGTGGGTGAAAACTTTTCCCCTCATGTGAACAAGTACAATTTTGGATATTGTACAAGTATCTACATCCACATACTCTCTCTACATCCTGAACATCCAAAGTTCAAACGTCAAAAGTTTCCCTTTTCATGTTGCTTCAACTTTTTCAATGATATTTAGAACGTTGTTTGTATTTTATTTGTGTACTGAGTGTGTGTGCCGCGTGTGTGTATGTTGTGAAAGATAACGGAAAGAGACACACGAGGGAAATAATGGAAAGACAGCTCACCTGCAGCTATAAGGGTCGCAAGAGCAGAGATGAGAGAAAATCCGAGTCCAAGAAGGCTTCGTTCTTCGATTAGTGCGACTGCACTGATTACGATCAGAGTGATCCCCAACACAACCTGACACAAATCAATTAATCAATTATGATTAACATTTTTTATACTTTTTACTTACACAACTCTCCGCTCACAAAGTGCACCTTATTCCCTTGTGTGCCATCTGGGTCAAAAACCACTTTTGATGGAAGTGAGGCTGACGTCAGTCTGTCCCTGAATTATTAGAGATACATCACCTCATCTTCCCTTGTGGATCTCTCAAAGGAAGAGAGATAGGAATTGGAAAGAAAGCCCACGCCATCATGAACATTTCAAGGAAGGAAGAAGATGAAGGACTGTCTAATCATAAAATATTTTTCTTTTTCTTCTAATGAAAATTTACCACCTCAATTTGAAAATGCCAACCATTTACCATTCCCTCGGTGGTGGTGGTGTCAAGACGGAGAAAGTTTGATATATTTTTGATGCCTCTAGGCCTTCCCCCAAACTTTGTTCATTTAAAATATTTTCTCTATCCTCCCCCTCCTTTCTTCCTCCTCTCCACTTTCCCCTCTGTCAACTTTCATTCATTAAAATTCGTCGTAATTACAGAACTAGTCTACAGATTTACAATGTGCAAACTTTTTAAGCGTCTTCCTTTCCCTGCTTTCTCTTTTCATTGAAGACATCCGAGACTCGGACTCTCATGGAGAACAAATTACTTTATGAGATTATATTATCAAACTCCTTTCCTCCTCCCTTTCTTATTCCCCATTACGGGGAAATACATGAATACTTAAAAGATGACTGGTTTTGGAATACGTATATACACCATTGAGTGTTCCAACTTTTGTGTGTGTGGATACTTGGAATTGCCCACAAAAAGCGTGCTGTTACTTTTAACTGAAAACCTTTCTGCTTCATCAATCCCACTCACTTTTTATTATGAAATTAAGATTACAGACTTTGTATATGTATACTGCAACACCACTAACCATTACGTTGTCCTTTGCAAAATGTTCTCACTATCATCTCCATTTATTTTTTGTTCTTTTCCCACACAACTTTGCAACCAATCAAATTGTGTCCCCAAACTCTTTCTCTCGCTCAAATTTGTGGATTATCCATATTAGCATCTCTGTCATCATCATCTTTGTCCATATTATCACATAATTCCTGGCCAACCAACCTTTACATTTAACATTCAGTGATCAGGGCGATTGGCTTTTAGCCCAATCGACCCGCCTTCCTCTTTTACTTTTATTTCCCCCTCCCCGGCCTCTCTCTCTCGTCACACACAGAAAGTATAGACAAGACTTTTAGCCAAGATTTTTATATGATCTTGTTCCGAACTATGTCATTTCTTTTTTTATGCCCACCACGACCATCCCACCCAATTTCTCCGTGAATGGCATGAGAGAGAAGAAGCATTTTAGGAGGAGAGGGAAAGCGTGTGTGCGCGTTAAAGTGTGTACACAGAAAGAGTGAACGTCGTGGGACACAAAATTTCATGAGCCCGGCTGTGTGATGAGAATTCTGAAGTTGAAAGAAAATCGTGTTCAACTTGAAATGTCAGTGAAAATCCTGTCGCACTCAGTCTCTCTTACTTTATATACACATAGAACATCCTCTGGCATCGACTTGGCTTGATGGATGTAGGTTGTAGGTTGTGGTGTGGCTTCTATCTGCTATTCCAACTTCCTCCATACATTTTCTTCTCCTTCCTTCCTTTTCTCTTTTTTTGAAAGTACAGAGTGGTGGAGAAAGAGAGTAAGAAAAAAGTTGCAAGAAGCTTTTCTTTTTCCTCTTTTTCCCCAAAGTTGAACATTTAAGCTAGACACACACTTTCTTTTCTATTATGATTATCCTATAGTCATGTATTTCACCATACTTTCCCTACATCAACATCCACACAACACAGAATTGCAATTTTCTTCGACACGAGTACGAAACTCTTAAAAAACGTCACGACAAGACTACACTCAAATGTATGCACAAGAAGAAAAGAGGGAGAAAGTGTCTATACATTTTATGACGGTACACACACGCACTCACTTTGTCCCGACAAAGTACATTGTTAACAACGGTAAAATACAGACGATAAAAAAGGAAGAGTTTGCTTCCTCCCTTTCTCTCTCCATTGATCTCCCTGGGTCTATGAGCTTTTCTTTTCAAGTCTCTGGATAATGCCAATGTTCTATCAAATGCCTTTCCTTCTTTGTCCTCTATTTTGTTATGACCTCATCTCAGTCCCTCTCCACCATATTCGTCTCTTCTTTCCTTAGTTTTACCGAACAAGGACCCCCTTTCAACAATCCATATATAATGGATGGTGGGGAGGGGGAGGCGGGGCTTTGGATGACTTTGAAGATTGAATGAAATCAAAGAGAGAGTGGATGGAAACCATTTATTGTGTGTGGGAGAGAAAGAATGGCTTCCATCATCTTGTCCTTCTCATGTGTTTTGTCTGTTGTGTACGTCTACTCGAAAACGTAATAATGCTGTACACAATTAATACGATACAAAGGACATGAGGGATGAGGACAAAGGGGAGAAATTAGGAAGGATCTAGTCTGACTAATGAGGAAAATTGAAGAACTACCAGCCAATTTTAGTCCAGACTGTTTTGTCAGACTCTCCCAGCTGGAGTCTTTGTGGATTCAAGTGGATGCGTGTGTGTCTGTGTGGACATGGGAAATATTGTAGGCAACCCATACATTCTTGGTTGAGCATTGCAATTAATTTGCACTGCCTATATAATTACTTCCACTCTCTTTGCTCGCATTTGTTATGTGATAACATTGCATAGTACAAGGCTTCATCTTCTTCCTTCTTCCAAATTGCAAAATCTTCTCCTTCTTCTTTTCTTGTTGACTCTCATATCCTCCCCATTTCCAACCTCCCATCAACATTCTAATATCCCAATTAATTTTAATGAGGAGCCTCTTTTTCAAAGAGTCAACCATTTCCCTCCTACTTACAAACATGTCTTTACCTAACTAGTTATTAAATTTTTTCTCTTTCTTTCTTTCAATTTTTGTCTGACACACAAACAACAGGAAGGGAAGGGAAGATGATGGATGATTGGAGGAGGATTTCGTGCCTGGTGCGATCCCACCCTTTATTTTTCACTCCGAAAATTATTGATCCAAGAATTGTTTTTATATTTATTCCAAAGCACACAATTTACCTGTAAAACTTGAACTCTGAGAATTTTCTGATGAAGATTCTTCATTCCTGGTTGCAGTCCATTTTTCGTGTACAATTCATTCCCACCCGTGGGCATCACTTCACTCACATAACTCACGGAAATCTTACGGTCGTCCGGCATTTTCTTTGATTTTTCTTCACAAAATGTCACAAATTATCCCTACACAAAATTTTCCTCTTAATTCTCCTCCTTCTCTTATGGTACTAGTTTGTTGAAATGAAGTTGTAGTTTACTTGGAAATTCCAGCTCCATTGTTCTCCCAAAAGTTTGTTCACACTCGGTCCAAAACAAGGGGAGCACTTAAATTTCTAGGATCTAATCCTGTCAACTAATGGCTCGACTGAGTCGGAGTGACTAGAAAGAGAGAGAGTATTAAAACACAATTTCTTTAGTGTGAGGGATGATGAGAATCCCGTCAAAAATGTTTAGCTATCAAAAGGACGAGGAGAAAAAGTGTCAAGTGTGTGTTTGTCTGGAGGGAGAGACAGAGTGTCTGTTCTTTTGCAAAGTTGACGGCAGAATGAAAGGAAATGAGCTTCCAACACAGAGTACACACGCACACACGGGAAGAGAAAGATGAGACTTTGAAGGGAACGTTCGGTTGGGCGGGCATGCAGGGAGGCGAGCAGGCGGGTATGTAGCAGCTTTTTGCAGTCTTGAGAGTTGAAGCGCACTGTGAAGAGAAAGCGAGAGGGAAAGGGCTACATATAGGATATAGGCAGTATTTGGTTAACCATAAAAATGTGCCTGTTACATGCACGTCCTTAGCCTATAGGCACAATATTATTCTTGGGAGTGTGTGGAACAAACGAGTGACTGTCCTTTATCTCCTCCTTATCTTCCTCTGAGTCCCTTTCTCCTTTCCACATCATTGTTTCCCATCCTCCGCTCCCATTCCCTCAACGCGAAACTAATGTGACACATGCAAAAATTCTGGGCTCTACAAACGAACTTCCACTTTGTTTCTCTATCTCCGTCTGTCTGTCTATTGTATTGGATATGTCTATACATACAGTCGTGGATGCCTGTTTGGGGGAGCAGAAGTGGAAAGAAAGTGTCCACAACTTTTTGTGATATTGCATTCTACTCCGTTCATGGTTCATTTTTCAAGGCGAGTCAAAATTGTGTGTACACAGACGGGGACGACAGTCAGAGCGTAAAGGAAAAGAGGAGAGGAAGAGAAGAAGCCATGGCAATTTAATTTAAATATTTGTTATGCTGCCATCAATCTCCTCATGAGGCAGTGTCTCATATATCATGTAATTTGAAATGTATGAAGAGGGATGGAGAAATTCGAGTCTATTGACACTCCCAGCCACAAACACACACACACACCCCAGTGTAACACTCCAGGGTAGGAAGTAGAACATAAAATATTTGGATTTTCGTTGGAGGGATGGAGATCACAAGATACTTGTGGATGGTGACTACACTAATTAAGTCAAGAAATCAAGAACCTGACTTGCCGTCAGGTTTTTAACTACATTGTTTTTTCTAACCTTAAGATTTTCAGCTCCCTCTCAAACTTTACGGTTCTATACATGATATGAAGGGAGGATTATGAGAGGAGTAGGGAAAGGTAGAGAAAGCAAAGCTCTCTTCTGTTTTTAGAGAAAGCAGAGGGAAAAAATCATTTGTTGCGCTTTCTACTCAACTCAAGTAAAAGCCGAGAACCCCGGGAGTCTCACGTCCGCTTCCTTCTACAAGTTTCCATTCTTCTTCTTCGTACTTTCTTTCTCTTTCTCTCTCTTTTGGATAATACACGTACAAGATGGTGTACGGAGGCTTTCAACTTTCAAGAATTTCTTTCTCTCTCGCACTAGAGCGGGATGGGATCTGGTTGGAGGGGATATTTTGTGAACTTTTGGATACGGGGAAAATGGAAAATGATGACGATGAGAAGGATGGAGAGACAGACATGGAGAACAGGAAATTGTAGTGCTTGTCTTCCATTTACTCGTATATCCGTCCCTTGAAATAACACTCCTTCTTGTCATGTCTGATTGGTTCGGATACGCGTGTGTATGTACCTATGTGTGTGTGTGTGTGAAAGAGAGAAAAGATTGGATTCGAGTCAACTACAGACTGACGCTCCTCTCATCCACCAATGACGACAGCGTCAAGTAAGAAAGGGCTTAATTCTTTCCATGGTAATGTTGAACGCGGGTACTTGACTCTCTCTCTCTCTCAACACACTTCGACACGGACTGGATGTAATGCGAGGATTTTAAAAGTGAAACTAGGTTTAGTGCACTCATACTCAGGTTCCCTCATTCTTTCCAGCTGTAGGTATGGAACATGTATGTACATGTGTGGAATCAATAAGCAGACCCTGGAGCTGGGGAATTTTTTATTTTATTATAATATGCACTAGACAGTGTCTAGTACATCACCACTGGAATCGGAATATATTACGTATCACGTCACACACACCCCCAGTCTCCCAAATTCTTCATCAGCTATAAATAGAAAAAATGAAATTAAGCTCAAATCAAAACGTAAAACGACTGAAATAAACCTTGAGTACATTTTTATTTTATTTCATTCACTAGGAATTCCAATTTGGAATGTTTTATTCTTGGTACTAATAGTCTTAAAAAATACAAGGCTGATGTTCAATGAAATATCAAAACTCTTAATCAATACTGTAATGAGGTAGTAGAGCCAAATAAATATTTAATATTACTATTCATGACAATGATGAATTGATCATAAAACAGTAGGAAAGGTATTTATATTTAAGCTAAGTTAAACTCACAGTTAAAAAGAGTCACCCTTGTAAGGAGGCACGTAATTGTATTGAGCAGTCCATTTCCTCTGATGATACTAAACCTAATATTATAGTCCTATTATAAAATCCGTGTCGTCATCCTCCGGTTCTACCTTGACCTTCTCATATTTTGCAGGGACTAACTCATCAATCGGACCCCAGAACTCCTCAGTCAGCTTTTCAATTTTGATCTGGTCATTGTTGTTTTGAGACTCATTTTGAGCTGGACGTTGAGAGATGGGCTTCGATGGACGATATTTATTTCTTCTTTTAGCCTTAACCAGTTCTTGATACTTTTTCCTGTGTTGAACAGCTTTCTTACGTCCCTCTTCATCATGTACTCGTGTAATATGACGTTTCATTGTCCCTTTGTTTTTATACTTGTCACCACAAATTGGACAAACTATCTTCGTACGGTCAAGGGCCTCATGGGCCTTGAAATGCTCTTCCCATTCTTCTTCCGTTGAGAATGTTGATCTACATCCTTTGGTAGTGCAACAAAACATTTTCTTCGGCTTGACCTCTTCCACGGGTTTAATTCTAGTCTCACGAGACTCAACGTGAATGTCCAGATCATGTTGGTTTTCAAACAAAAGTCCGCAGTCTAAACATGGAAGACTTGAACCGGAGTCAGGTACGGATGATGCAAATTTTGATCGAGTTCCAGCATAGTTAGCTCGGAATTCCAAGTAAGGACGATGTCGGTTTCTACTGTACTCTTTCTTCCGTTCCATTTTCTTTCTGTACAAAACTTGTCCATCCTCCGTGTGCATGTAGATGAGATGCTCTTTGAGATTTCTTGGATTTGCAAACGACTTGAAACAAATGTTACAAATAAGACGGCCCTCTGTGTGTGTTTGCATGTGGAGACTCAAAAATCCTCGGGTAGCGTAGGTATTTGAACATTTGGTACATTGATTAGGGTGTTCATCATCAGTCTCCTTCTCCTTGATTGGTATTGATTTTGAGGACTGGGCACCAGAGGATTTTACTTTAGTCCCACATTTTTGTACTTTTTCAATTGGTATATAAACATCATCGTCGTCATTCCCATTGTCCTCATGGTCAATGACAAAAATATTCGACTTTAATCCTTTTTGTTTGGCTCGTCTTTGTGAAAGTATTCGTTTTTGAGAATCTTCTGTTGGCTCAGACATTTCCTCTCACTTAAAAAATCTGTCAGAAGGATCAATAATTCGAATGAGTGAATTTGAATTACACAACTTTGTACATGAATAGTATGAAGGTAAAATCTTTATTACCTTTGTAGTTATCTGCAACCTGTTCACAAGTGCGAATCAAATGAAATTCCTCCTTCCAACCAGAAAATTGTGTCAAAAACCTGACAAATATTTTTCGCTTTGTGAGTTTTCAAAAGCGTCTCCTCCCGCAAAGCCAAGTATGTATGGAGTCACGCTCACTTACTTCTATTATGCAATTTTTCTGTTGTTCGCAAATTAATTGCGAATTACTAATAGTAATTATTGCTTTCTAGTATTGAACCAGTTGTGAACATATACACCCTTAAAAACTCTACTTTAGTATATATACACCATATCAAATGTTGTGGTAAAAGGGGATTCATGACATTCCTGCAATTGTTCAGCTTAAATTGAATCCAGGGGAAAACGAGAAGGTTTCTTATAAACTGACGATTTTCAAAGAAAAACAAGTTTCCGTCATCTCCCTTGGTATGAAATTTTCAAAAAACATGAGAGCTTCCACCCAAAACTGGCATATGATTGCCATGTAGCATTGGTCGAAAGAGACATGTACAGAGTTTGTGTGTAGAACTTTTGTGGTTGAGGATCCGGGATTCGGATTCATGTAACAAGCTTTGATTGAAAATGAATGATACAACACGGCCTCAAAAAGGTCGACAGGAATATGAAGAGAAGCAACAGCAGCGAGAGTAGGAATTCCTTTTATGTGGGGGATTATCATTTATAGTCCCTCAATGATACCTATTCAGTGGTACACTTTTGGCACGACCTTTTTATTCTTTTGCAATATGCATCCCATATACAGGAAGACACACACACACACAGTCGAATTGTGGATCTCGGGCAGACCTTGAGCTGTTAATGAAAATCAAATAATGCTCATAAAGCTTATATTTGAGGATGGTTCAAAGAACAACGGCCAACTAAATTGCCAACAGAATACATATTTCTCATTTCTCCTCCTCTCGCGAACTAAATATAATTTACTAAGTCTAAAACAAGGCTACCCACACACCCATATACACACACACACGTCCACATCATTCGGATGGGAGAAGAATGAAACTCTCTCTCTCTCCCATATCGATTTTACCTTCCCGTCACCGTTTGTGTGACTTTAATTCCTCATACATCACCCGGATTTGGGATCGGGTGACCGAAACACATTGTACTTTGCTCACTTGACATCTCCCTTCCCCTGTTTATCACTTGGCATCCGAATCCTGCATTACCCGGACTCCAGCTGTCCTCCTCTGCCTCCTTGTATTTTTTTGCACGAGTCGTGTGCCGCTGTGCAATCGTAAATATTTATGATCTGTATGTAAAGTATCCCTCCTCTCTCCCTCATTTTCCTTTGTTACAGACTGAAGAGGAAGGGAGAGAGTTCATGGGCCGATGCCAAAAATTATTTGATACTTTTGTTTACGTTCAAAAGTACAACAACAAAGGCTTCCGACATCCGCATCTGATCTGTATAATCCGAGTAACGTTTGTGAAGCACCAGCATCTTTTTTCATAGCAGTAATAGTTGATAACAAGATTTCCGAGACGAGAACAGCAACCTCTCTTGACACTCTCCGTCAAGATCCGAATTCGGAGTTTTCTCTCTCCAGTTGGTTTCTTCAAACCGTCAGAGATGGGCTGGCGGGGTTGGATTCCAGCGGAGAAGTCTCCATATGACATCTTGAACTAAAATTCCGGGTGGAAGAGACTCACTTTTTTGGAATGAATATTGACTTGTTTATAAAAAAGGATTGTGAAATTCCATGGAGCGGATAACTTATTGATGAGATGCATTTGTGATGGCTGTGACTCTTTCAAGACATTCCATACGAAGTCATGTTAAATGAACAGGGATTTTGGTGGAGAGAAATGGATGAGATGTGCCACCCCGTCATGTATATTGAATGATTTGATGGGAGAACGGTGTTTAGTGTGAGTATCAAAAGCTTCATTTCCGGCAATCTAATGGACCCCATGTCGAGAATTCACAATTATTTTGGTGAATTGTGTCGAGCTTGGGTTCCTTTCTATTTATTCTTCCTCATTAAGGATTCAGGGAGGCGGAGGGTTTCAACCACCTAACCTGGTTTCCTGGAACTGTTTGTCATCTTTGCATAGCCGAAATTCATTGATTTATATGGTAGGACAATGGTATTTCACCCGACTCGTAATATCATGAGAATCAACAGATTATCAACATCAGATTGGATGAGGAGCGATCCTGTATCATGAAAATGGTGCAAAATCCCAAAGTTCCATCTACTGTATATCAAAGCTCAATTAAATATAATTGTTGTAAAAGGTGTGTATATGCGTCAAAATGAAGGGAATCGAGTTTGCAAATCAATTTTTGAGTCAATTAAACGTTAGGATTTAACTAATCTTTTTCTACATGGAAAACTCCACTTATTCTTGGAGTCAAGGACAAAAAATCTTTCATTCAATTTGAATGAAAGAATCTCAATTTGTTTATATGGGGTCGTATCTTGGATTAATTGTGAAAAGGATTTTCACGACCCGAGACTCGAGAAGGAGTGTTATAGGTGAAGCCTGTTTAAATATTGTGTTGTGCATATTCGCGTGTTCTCGTGAAGGGCCTCTTGTTTCCGGTTTACCCATTTTCTAGCAAAAGGGAATGAAGATTGCTTTTCGCACACGGATCTCCTTGGATTGTGTGAGGATGAGAAAGTTTTCCATATACAAAGATTTGAAATCTCATCTCAATTGAATTTTAATTAGGAGACAGAAGAGATCTCTCTCTCCGCTCATTTGAACTTCAATCTTCCTTTCTCCATCCTCCTGGCTGGAGGCTGGCTGAACTTGAAAGAATTTTGATGAGGCAATTAATATCGGAGAGAGTTTTTTCTCTCCCTAAACTTTCCAGATTAAGAGTCATCCGAGCCAAAAGTGTGCGTGCGGAGAGGATGGGGATTGCGAGAGGAAAGATGTGAGAAAAATCAATTTTGAGTGTATCAGGGATTTTTATTATTCCAATTAACGCATTAGGGTCCTTCATTATGATTGGATGTCTTGGAAAATGGAAGTTCTTCTCAGCACATGCAGCAAATGCAAACAATTTATTTATCTCAGTCGTACTCGTACATGTACATATCGTATAATATAATATAATATATATTATTTATAACCATTTTACTATCTCCGTACTTTATTACAGTAGTTCAAGTTTTTTTGTGTGTACTTTTACCTTATCAATATAATCATAATAATAACTTTATAGTACATAATTTTCAGTTGTAATAATAATCGAAAGAAAGTTGACTGCATGCTCTTTTATTTTTTTCCCTTCCTCTTCTCCTTCTCCTCTGCTCCTTATTTATAACGATCATTTGTCACTATATAATATATTTTTGTATGTTTTTTTATGTGTGTGGGCATAGAATGTAGTAGTGTCAACATCTTTTTCTTTACCTTATAAACAGCGTTCTTTTAATTAAATACGTGTGTGGACTTGTGTATATTACATTTAATATATATCATGTAGTATTGTAGACCGAATTAAATATTTTATCAAGTACAAATCTAACAACGCAACAAACTACCGTTCACTCCCAGTTATGTATTTAAGTCGCTAAACAAGAAAATGTACAAAAAAGCAATAAATTCTAAAGTAGTCATAATAAGATTGGAAGAGAGAGAAAGAGACTTGAATATTTTCTCTGGATTTATTTGTAGACTCTTTTTGCTACTTGTTCTGTTTCTACCAACTACTGCTATTTCTTCTCCTTTAATTCTGTACTATAGGATGCAGGGTGTAAAAATGGACGTCCTTCCTTCTTCTTTTCAAAATACGAATATTGGTAATGCAGAAGAAAAATTGCACAAATTCAATAGGAATCCCAACAAGACAAATTACAGTCCTTACTTAAATACTTATTTTTGTATGACAGCTTATTCTTCAAATCTTCCTCTCCCGATGTCCGTTTGACGATGTACACGAGTTTAAAAAATATATGAGAGTCACACAAGTCGACTACTAACGAAATTCTGCTGTTATTCTTGTGTGGATATCGAGGAGGGACGACGAGTTCTGAATAGCCATAAGGTAATAAATTCGGTTTATTTTTCTCCCTATCCCCCCCCCCCCCCCACACACATACACAATGTCCACACATCCATCATTCATCTTTTCATTTAGTATAATTTGAAGCACAAAATGGGTCAAGTTTTTCTTTTCTCCTGGAAATGGAAGTATACCGGGGTCAAAGGACATTGCTATCGTACACACCATAGTTAAATTGTGGAGACGAATAGAATTATATTTTAATATGTAGTTTAAAATTATTGGAAAAGTTCAGATCACCGTCCACTCATTTATCATCGTCCTTCATTCTCTTTTCTAAATTCCTACACTCACACTCAAAATTGTTTTTGTCAAAACAGAGTTAAAAGGTCATTTACACTCTTTTGTATTCTTGTTATTTATGTATTTGATGAGGTCGTCTTTCCAGCACAAGATGAATTATGGTATGTAAAGTAAAGCCCTCTTCTTCCCCCTCCTATGTTTTTTTTGAGTTTTTTATCTTAAAAATTATTTTACAAAAAAATGAATTGTATTTCCCTTGTCTCCCAGCCCGTCACACACACGCACACACTGGAAATAACATTGTGGTCTTGGGGCGGGGATGGAGGGGAAGATTTTTGTAAGTATTATGTAATGTCTAGCGTAGCCATGGACGGTTTTTTACACTGCACAACACTGAATCAAGTTTTCGTTTGTGGGACACATGCCTTTTGTGTCCAAGAGGGGGGGGGGACAGTGGACAGGATGCCGACCAACACAGATTACACAAGATATAAGGAATATATGTAGTGGCTATTCGTCTGTCATATTTTATCTGTGATAGAACGGAGGGTCCAGGACGAGAAGTAGGATGAGATGTGCGGCTAAGAGTATCCAACAATCTGGAGCAAAATGACCACCACTTTGTCGTTGAATGGCAGCTGTTTTATCTCCTGTGTGGGGACATAGACAAAAATGTACATTTTAGCAAAATAGAAGAAAAAAGAAAGACAGAGAGAGAGAGGGAGGGAGAGAGAATTTCAGTGCATATTAATGGGTACATATTTTGTGCGGGGGAAGACGTCATATCTGAATGACAAAAAGCATGTTGGACCCTTCGCCTTACTCAACAGATAAAATCACTCTCTCCCCAATGGTAATGGTGTCATTTGTTCATCTGTCCATGACGCTCCCATATCCCCACCACACACACCCCCTCCCTCCCTCCTTTCTCTCTTCCTCTCTCTCTCGTACACGCGGACATTTTAATGCACTCTAGGAAGGGAAAGGAGGAAGGGTGAAATTGCATATAATAATATATATGGGGAAATACGTCCCCATTCCGACATACATCATGTACAAAAAGTAATAAAGTAACAAAAAAATATATATCTTCATTTTCAATTCAGCTTCCCCAAAAAGACGGAGAAAGTTTGGGAGGAGGAAAGAGGAATATGACCACAGAGTCACCTTCATCAATTTTGGTTAGGGAAGTGAAAAGCTTTTTAAAATTTCTTTTTCTAACGAAATGAAATCTTAGCTCACCGTCAGAGACGAATACTTGAACCGTGGCAGGCTGAGTGTTGCTTGCTTTGCAAGTGTAATTTCCTGCATGTTGATGGGCAGCGGAGGGAACGGTGAGTCTGTCAAAATTATCAACGTCATTAGTTATTGAATGAAAATTGTCGGTTTTTATTTAAAAAATTTATTTACCTGGAGTGGGTTCTTATCCCGGGTTCTGTGTGTACACTCACACCTGACCCATAATTAACCATAATTTGGTCATTGTGATACCAGTACAGGTACGTTTGTTTTGATGGGAAATGGATCACCTGAGAATTATTTGAAAAGATCACAATTGAATTATATCAGCTAGACCGACATTGTAAAAATGTACACAGTATCCACGTCATTCTTAATCGAATTAAAGAGAAAGTGAACATTTTGTATACTAAGGATATAGCCGCATTATAAGTAAAATGGTGATGAAAGTTGACCCCAACATTTTGTCTCCCTCTCTAAACGCTCTAGGTCACTGTGAGTATATACAGTGGTCTGGAATGCCAGTTTGGGGATGGGGAATAGAAAAACAAGGGCAAAACCAATTAGTCATGTTTTGACTGTTTATTTTTATTGATGAACCAAACATGGAATCAATACGGAAGAAATGACTGGAGTGAGGGAGACCGGGTCACGAGAATGTTCCCCGATCCTCCTCTTCCTCCAGAGTAAGAGAGTAAGTACAGGGAGTTGTTCTCTTTTTTGACAAATTCCTGGAATACTTAACTACTTTATTGCCCCTCCCTCCCCCTCCCTCCATGATCATTTCAATTCCAAATGTTATTTCTACTGGAGGGAATTGAATGACCTCCATGCAGGGAGGATATGTAGTTGAAATGGTGAGGACGCCACCACTGGAACCCACGAACACAGTTAGCACAGGATTAAAGCATTGAGACCAATAGGAGGCAACTAAGAGAGAAGGGGGGGGGGGGGGAATATATGGTGAGATGTGCGTTGTAAGATTTTATCTTTTTATCCCCAGCACTTGTCATTGCCATTCGAGAGAGAGAGAGGAGAGAATCCTGTTCCACTCTGCGCCCTCCACTGTCCCTGTCCTTCCCTATTACTCCAGTGGAGAATGGAATGGAGAATATGAAAACAATAAGAAACTCCGGCCTCTCTTCCATTGACTTGTTTATGGTAACTTGGGCCATTTCATAGACTTGAAAAATTTAGGTTATTGCCTATGTTGGTGACATGCACCCAGTCGACTATTTCGACAAAAAACGCCCCGATCAAATGGCCTAGAAACACACACACACATCTCAACCCTTACCTAAAAAAACAATCCAATCCTTGCTCCCTCCCGACTCACAGTCCCTACATACATAAATTGAAATGTTGTACCACTATTGTCTTGCACTGCATTTTTCTCCCGGAAATTATGGACAGAAACATGACATAAGTTGCCCTGTAAGGGCCCACGATTTATGTCACTTTCTCCTCTCTCCTCCTTTCCGCTGGACAAGGAAATTTCACGAAAATTTCCAACAATTTCAATTCTTCAAAAATACTTTCTTCTCTTCCACTTTCCAAGTTAACTTAATCAATCAAGTGAATCAATCAAGTCCTCTTCTTTTTATTTTTTGTGTAAATAAAACAGTACAAAGTGGACGGATTTCCTCAAAGTTTTTGTTTAATCCCCCAATTTTTAAACGAAATTACAATTGTCTTTTGCTAAGCGCACAGAAGAGAGGGGGATGGAGAAAAGACACACAGCGAGGGAGAAAGTTCATCTTTCATCTGACTGTGTCCACATTCATCCCATGTTTGTCCATGAATAGATAAACAGTGAATGCACGGGGAAGTTCTCTCTCTGCGTGTGCATGTGTAGTACAAGGAAAAGAAGAGAGTGGGGATGAACAATGATGGGCTATTTGAGAGAAAGATCTTTTCAGCTTTTCCTCAAGGGAAATTGAGATGAAATGAATAGCATTAATAAATGAGTTCTTTTTTCTCCAGCCATCGTCTCGCTCTTCAATTCTATCTTTTGGAGGAAGAGGAAGAGTGGGAAGAGAGTCTGAAATGAATAGCCCAGATTTTCAAAGTCAAAGCTAACAGGAGGACGACTCTGTCTCCTTCTCTCTATGGTTTTCACATGGAAATGCAAGCAGAAGAATGTGACGTTTGTTTCTCTCTGGACATTTGACTACCTAGAAAAAAGATGGAGAGTCAAGTGACAGGAGCTCCACGTGGAGGCGGATCATCCTATCCATTTTCGGAGATCGTATCTCGTCCCCCTCCTCAAGGATGTAGAGTCCCACACACGAGCATCTGTACATACACAATGTTCACCAGATGACGACCACCCCAGTACACACATTAAAAGGTAAAAAGTTTTCATTTTCTTTACAAAGGCTGTAAATTAAAGGAAAAGGTCACACATTTCCACTCAGTGTCAAAATATTACTAATTCATAGTAATTGTGGATGAATGTACAACACGGGACAGAATGGGAGGAGGAGGAGAGATGACATCTGGACAACTACAATAGTGTACATGGGGTTGAGCACATCAATTTGAATTATGAATTGGATTGACTCTGGCAATAACACTGAGTGTTTTTTCCCTCTCCCCCATCCTCATCCAAAAGACCGAAAGACATGAAAGATGGAATGGAGAGAGGGAGAAGGAGAAGGTCTTCTGACGAATTCCCTTTGAACTTTGTCACCCCGCGTCTCCAAGAACTTTCACGAGTTGGGACAAACACGAGGATGGGTGGATCCTCAGAGTCTGGCGTAACCATAACCCAAAAAAGGTAAAAAAACGCTCTCATCTCATCATCACCAACTTTTGATCTTGTGCAGACAGGGAGGGAGGGAGGGTAAAAAGACGGCGGCACACTCACACATACTTTCACTCTCTTCCTCTCTCTCCAAATCCACATTTCTCTCTCTCCCTCTCTCCTTCACCTCTCAACCAAGGCAATTTGAAAATGGGCTAAGCTAAATGAAAGTTTTCTGAGAAAGTCTTTTCTCAAAACTCCACAACAATTTTCTATAGAAAAGGAGCTTTTGCATGTCATGACCATGCTTTTTTTTCACCATCAACCTAAGCCGCTTTCACCGTCCTCTCCCTCTTCCTCGCTACCCTTTAAATACCAAATAGTCATGCACTGAGCGTGGGCATGAGTGCATAATTGCTAGGACAGAAAATCCTAAATTTTTTTTCTCCTCGCCTCAGGTCTCCTCCCTCTCACTCCATCCTCTACACTCTACTCTACTCGTAGTTGTTGGACTGTCTGGCCCCTTTTAGTGCTAGACATAAAGCTGGGACAGACAGGGAAAGCTCGTTGAGCATGAAAATAAATTGTGACCTCAATCGAAATGGCCAAGTCATGCCTATTGTTTGTCCCTTGTCCCTCGCTCCGCTGCTCAATTTGAAAGAATTAGTCCGAAAAAGTCTAATTGTTCATTGCACTGTCATTCTCATGACTGTCCTCTCGGAGAGAGAGAAAGAGAGTGAGTGAGAGTGTGTGTGCCGCTTTCATTCTCTGGCTCCAACATGACCGTGGCCATGCTCCACTGACATGACCATCAAAATGGACAGGAAAATTTTTCAGGATAAAGACAGATAAGCTCGAGACATGCCAGGCCGGAGTTTGATAAGTTGAGATAAGCCATAAGCACACAGACACACACTCTCTCACTCTCTCACACACGGGACATGACCAAAGGAATGGAGAAGTTGAAAGAATTGTGGAGACTTTTCTTTTTCCCTCTCTTCTCATCATCACCATGGCCATTGTCATTGACCGCGGAGCTTTTTGTCCATATTAGTCCAGCTCCATTGTTCGCTTCATTGCGTGGTTGGCTCGAAAGATTCTCTCCAGCCAAAGAAGAAGCTGTTGCCCAGTTCTTCTGAAGAAATTCATGGGCGCCCCACCTCCTCCTCCTCCTCCTCCCTTTACAAACTTTCTTTTCTCATTTCCCCCGCTTTCTCCGCACACACACACACACACACAAACTTGTTCACTTATTACGACGACGAGGAGGAGAAGGAAAAGAAGCTGTCCTTAAACCATGTTTCAACTTGCATGGAATCAAAACTGGAATAGTTTTCCCCAAACTCCTCCTCCCCCCCTCCTCCCCCTCCTCTTTCACTCAAGCAAAGTGCTGAGTTGGGCAGAAAAAAAATCATTTTTATGAGTTTATGTGACTCCATTCACCCAGTATACTTGTTCCCTTCCTGCCATGTCATACACATTGGAAGGGTGAAGTGTACGGCAGATCAAGTAGAAAGTCACACTCAACGTCCCAACTTTTTTTAGAGTCCTGCTTCTGCCTCAGGGACAGTCTGCCTAATGGATAGTCAACCTTCTTTTCAATCACTCTAACTGTCTCCATGTCATGTCAGCTGAATGCTTTACACACACACACACACAAGGGAAAGACCAGAGTCTGACGGACTGGAAAATTTCTTGTTCTTTTTTCAGTCAATTTAGTCGTTGCTGTGTAAACTACAAACTTGGAGGAGAAGGAAAGAAATAAAAATAATTCTGAGCAACGATCTCCCCACTGTAATTCTGAAGATGAACTAAGACAGTCAAATCCATATTTTATGCCCCATTTTTACGGTATTCAGAATGTGCGTGTGTTCTCGTCTCCGGAGAGTTGGAAAGGGAAGGGGGGAAATCAAATTTAAATTTATAATTTCATAAAAAATATCCATAAAATTGTCATTGCTTTCTCCTCCCCCTCCACAGTTGACATCTCACACAGACACACACAGGCGGAAGGGAGGGCGAGAGAGACTTATTTCCCTCACGTCCTCCCTTTCCCTACATTCCTCTCGACATCAAACGGTGACTGTGTGTCTGACCACTCTCATTTCTTCCCTCCAAAATTTCATTGAAATTGGGGACGGGACATGAGAAGGGGGGAACGTGCTGGAGTTGACTAATGTCCAGCCTGAAACGTCGTCGTCCCATAGTCGTCAGAAAAAGAGAGAGAAGGGGGACGTTTGTCTAATCGAAATTGCATGACCCCTCCTCGTCCTCCCCCCTCCCGCATATGCCCCACAGTCAATATGATGGTGTGAGGCGGGAGGGTGTCTTCCACTTTTACACGTTTCAACTTGTTGACTAGTCCAAAGTGATTTCAACCCTGTCAGCCAGGACCTGAGTCTCCTCCAGAGTTTCTGTCTCTTTGGGGGAGAGTGACAATGTAGCAAAAAAGATGGGGAAACTTGGTATTGGTCTCTTCCGTTCTCTTCTTCTTTTTTCCCTCCATTTGAAATTCCATTTCCATTACTCCACATTTCCATAATAGGATTGCTCTGGAGTTGGACGGACGAGTTGACGAAGGTCCATGGTCTACGTGGGAATTTGTAATCTGCATTCTTTTCCCTCCATAGACGCTCTCAACCATGAGAAAATGAAACCCTCCTCCCTTTTCATATCCTCAATGGTGAACAGAGCACCTTTCTTTCTTGTCTCCTCCTTTCCAAAGGGGAGAAAGTTGTGCGTGACAATTTTAAAATCTCCTGAAGGTTACGAAAGTCAAATATTTTTTTGAAAAATCAGATTTTTTATCATATGTGAGTGGACGATAATTTTTAACAAAGTTATGGAGTGATGGGTAAAGAATTTTTGGATGTGAGAAATATTGGGAGGCACGGAGCGTGTGGACAATTTTTTGACATTTGTGACTCTGGCCCCGTCCACAGTCCGCATGAAATAGAAAATTGGGAAGAGAAGAGAAAGTGAAGGAGTTGGGTCGTCATTAGTGGGAAGGGAGAGAAAAGTACATTATTTTGGTGGTGTGGACGTGATGACGATGATGAGATTTCAGTTGACATTGTGTGAGGTCTCTCCCTCTATCTCTCTTGGTCTCCTGAGACACCCGCGGATGTCCTCCCTATTTTCCCTCTAATCCTCCCATACACACACACACTTTCTCCACACACGCAGGGAAGAGAGACAAAGAAGGACAAGGAAATGGAATGACTTTCCATGAAATTCCTCTCATTCTGTATGTCCTTCCCTTCGGAACAGAGAACCACGACCAGCCCTCGTCCTCGACACACACACAGACACACACCATGCACACTCTCTCATATGATCATCATCACTTGGCTAGTTGACTGGCCAAGACCACCCCCCGCACTTGGCTCTGTCATTAAATCTCCGCTCCAACCTCTTTTTTCACTCTCTTTACGTAGTTTACTTTTATGTTCCTTACTTATGCTTTCCACACACACACACGCCCGCTGTCTCTCTCAGACTTCCTTCCGCCCTCTCTCCTTTCTTTCTCCCTTCCGTCTCAAACTACTTAAAGCTGAACGGAAGTTGTTCATCCCAAGATTTTTTTCTTTACTCTCTCTCTCTCTGTGGCTATCCTAGTTGCTCGAAAATATCCTCCTAAAATTATATTGCTGGACCCTCCCATTTTTTATTCTTCCCACAAAGACTCCATGGAAGACTCCATTGTGGTCATGTACGTTTATGCCCGTGTTTGCCTGGAGCATGTGTTGTATTTTCCAAGGGCAGATTTACGGAGCTTATACAAAATGGGAGTAATTTTAATTACACTCCCCCGACTTTACAATGTATAAACAATTCAATGAGACGCACACTCAAGGACAAGGTGGAAATGTCCATGGAAAGTTTTTATAGGGAGAATAATTTTTTTACTCTCCTTCCCTCAGCCCTCACTATTCTAAAAGGAAAGTCGGAAGTAAAGGGGAAAGTTTTCCGCAGAAAAAGAAAGAGAGAGACAATCACACGCACATAACTCCGGCGCCTCATCTTCTGGGGGTTCTTCTGTTCTACTCCTAGATATATAACTAGACATACGCAAAGGCTGACTAAGAGTCGAGGAAAAAAAATTTGGGGTTTCCAACCATTAAATTCTCCTTGGACTCGGAAAAGAACACACAATCAACTTTCTTCCCGATTCCTCCCATCCACCCACACCCACACACACACATATATAAAGTAGTCCCCAGTCTAGCCCTCTCCTCCTCCTCTTTCCTTCTTCTCCATGAATGATCCTAAATTTTACGACTTTTACTCAACTCTACAAAGTCCAACTTTTCGCCGTTCATTGCACTGCCGCTGTCATTGTCCCCTTGTCTCCTCATCAACTTGATCGTCATCTTTGGCACTAGTTGATCCAATCCCTCCTTCTTCCTTCCTGTTTATTACAGACTAGACGACTGTCACAGTTTGAGCCCTTCAAGTTTGAGACTTTCTCTCCGAATCGTCCACGACTGGGTCATAAAACCCAAAAATATCTCCAGCGACTAAATAAAAGAACAAACAATCGACAAATAGACGGAGTGAAACTTGATCTTCTACAAAAATCCCTATTCCTTCCCAACAAGTTGTGTGAGATGGGTGGGGGAGAGGGAGAAAAGAGACTAGAATTATTATTCTATTTCAGCATGAATGTTATTCTCCTTAATCTCCTCAAACTTTCCCCTTTGTGTGCGTTCATCTGCGCCACGGATCTCGAGAGCCATATGTACTTGAACTGAGAGAGTGGGAGGGAGAAAAGAAAGAGGACGGTGCAATTAAATTACTGGAGCGATGAAAGGAGATTAATAGAATAGTCACAGATTTAATTGAAATTGCTCATTTTGGAAGGGACGGATAAAAAGTGGATGGTGAGGACAAGGGGAAAATAGAAGGGTGAGAGGGAGGTGACTTGGACGCGGAGGACATGTGATTGAAAAATAGGATAGCACGACACACATTCCCACACACCATCTACTCAGCCTGAGATACTCTCAAAATTTCCACATCCGCAGACCATGGGGAGAACCATATCCAGACAGCTGGAGAAAAGCGTGCCGTTGTCATGACCATGTCGAAAGTCAAGAGAGAGAGAGGGTGAAAAAGAGGTTTGTATGTATGCACATATATACTTAAAGAATTTTCTCAAGAGAAAGTGAGTGAAAGTCAATCGATTGATTACCAGCAGCGGACGACGAGAGGACTGCAATGTAAAGCCATGCAGCAATGAAAAAATCATGATGATGCAACCTCCTTTCTCTACTATTAAAAGTCTTGCCACCTCCTTGACTTTCCTCTCACTGCTCTTTCACCGGAGAGAGAAGGAGGGAGGGAGAGGAAAGGCTGCCGTCCATTTTTGCTCCTGCTCAACCGTAAGCAGCCCCGATTAAGGTAATCGGATTATCAAACTTCCCCACCTTTTTTCACTTGCAATAATCCCACTCCCTCATGCCCTCCCATCCCAAAGTCGAAAGCTGAGACAGAGAGAGAAAGATAAAATCTTATTGATCTTCCCCATTATCTTCATCCATTTTCTCTATTGCATAGAGCAGAGCCGACTCTCCATCATTACAAGACCCTTTGCCATACACCATTCTCTATGGACACAGTTCCCTCCTCCCCACATCCCATTTGACCTAAAAAAATGCGAATAAAGGGGAGATCTTGAGTAGTAGGGAAAAATCTCCAACCACCCCATCATGCTACGCAGCACAGAAGAGAGGGTGTGTGTGTTATGCATTGGACTCTGGCTTTTGCCGTCCTAGGATTTTTGATGGGGAGTCTAAGTAAGCGAGATGATGGATTTAGAGTAAAAGAGGGAAAAATTTTGGGGAAAGCAAAAGAAAATGGGAGTTGCTTGTGCTGTAGTTTTACCAAACTCCTCGCTTTTCCTTCACACACACGCTTCTTGGGGAGAGGGGGCAAAGCGGAAGTTTTGTGAGGACAATCAACGACAAATCTGGACAAATCGATCATCCTTATCTCCTACTGTGAAACCATCCTTCTTTTCTTCCCCCTCCCTTCGGCGTGGGTCTCCTGGATGGAAAACCATCAACCGATGTCGTCTTCGTCGTGGACTCTTATTAGCCCACTCTTTGTCCCAAAATTTTGTTCAAGAAGAAAATAAAAAACATTTTCTGTTCATGTTCTAACCACCGCACCTACATGTACAACCACACACACATACATGTACACATGACAGGACAAATTGTCAATGTGACCAGGACAGAGGGCGGTTCTCCTTTTGCTGTTGAGCAGGTCGACTGGGATTTTATAATTTCCGATTCATCCACTCAGCCCATTTTGTGTGCGGGGAATTTGTGGAATAGATCCCCAGTCCAGTGTGACTTTCATTGTAGGCTTGCTTGATGTGTGTGTGTGTAGTTTTTGTGCGTTTCAACCGATTTCCCGAGCGTAAAAAATGAAAGATTAAGGAGAGATAGAACAAAGTTGGATGGAAGGAGAAATAGATTGACAGATAAAGACGGAGGAAAGAGAAAGTGAGAGAAAGACTGGAGATAAACCATGAAAAACCATTTAGCACTAAGTAGGGAGCTTAGAAAGAAGGTCAAGTACTTCAGTCCACCAGGAAAGAAGAACGACTGTCTTTTGTCTGCTGGTAACCTTTCTAATCTTTTCCAGTCCAATCTGTCATCTTCTACTCTCTATTGGGTTGTAAACACACACAACCGCACACACACACTAGTCGTCTGGGTAGAGAGGGAATTTGTTGAAAAATGTCGCAAAGAAAGTACAAGAAGGAGGAAGGAAGTTGGGAAAAGTTTGATCCGACCTACTTGGATAGTGTAGGTACTTTTGTTTCTAGAGAATTGAATTTTGGGGGGTCGAAAGTAAAACTGATTATAAATATTTTGGAGGGAAAATGTAATTTGGCTACTAAATTTCAAAGATTGATAGTTATATTTTTTGTAAAATAATGAGGTTGATCCACTTTTCTGAGAATGGATCTAGGTTGACTGGATAACTGGATTAAAAATGTCTGGAAAATTTTTACATTTTCGTCATTTTTATCCAAGTCTAAAATTAAAGCGAAAATTTTTGTACTACTCTAAAGTACTGTAAAGAATTTAAATTTATAGCTTCTGGCAGGATGTACTTAAAATATGCAGAACTGAATGACAAAAAGAATCTTTACCGTATTTAATAATGGTATTATAGGACCATTAGGAGTTGAGTCAAAATTAAATTTTAATAACTAGAATGGAAGAAGGGGTGGTGGACTTACATTTTCGATGATGCAGACTAAGCTGATGACTGCACCCTTTTGAACATGGTATTGAGGAGCTCCCAGGATGTGGGCCTGAGGAACTAACACATTCAGATTGAACAGGTGCGTCAAAATCCCTCGTCCCGACGACACCTACACAAAAAAATAGTAAATAGGATTAAATTACTGTAAAATACGCACAGGATTTTAATTATCCAAAATAAATCCCAAGAAATTTTAATTACAAAAAAAATCCATGGACATAATTCAAACCTTATGACCCACATACCACACAATAATGGACCACACACACACAATTTCTCAAAATCCAAATGAACGTGGATAATCCACCTTGGCCAGATATATGAGAAAAGAAAGGTAGAGAGAGAGAAAGCAAAAAAAGAAAGAAAAATCGGGAGGGCTCAGCACAACTTTATTACAAAATTCAGTTTCCAAAGATTAGGCTTCGGTTGTTGCCTTTAATTTCCCCTCCCCTCTTCCCCTCCCGCTCCTAATCTCACAGAATTACGATGAGCTTTAATGAGGTAACAAGAGACCTGCTCAAAAAACCGAGAAACTCCGCATTTCCCATTTTTTTCACCAAGACAACCAAAAAAGGACACAAGGAACCCCCCTTAATTCCACCGGAGGAGAAACGACCTGGACCTGGCCGGAGTAAAGTAATTTGGAGCAATTTGTGAATTTTTTCCTCTCCTCCCTCGGCCTGTCAGACATTAAGCCTTGTCCTCTAAACGTTGAGGTGGATGGGTACCGTCAAAAAACGACTCTGCCTCCATTTCTCATTTTCTACTTGAGTCCTCCTCCTCCTACGTCCTTGTCTAAAAAATCAGCCTCTCATTCGCCCTGACTTTCATATCCTCCTTCTCCTCCCTATTTAACATACATAAAGAGTACTTTGGGCTTTAGAAGATCAGACTCGGAGGGACATTCTATCTCTCTGTCTCCCTCCTCTTCATAACAATAATAATTCTGTTTACTTTCACAAAAACAAAGACTCCATTTTTTGAACGACTAAAGGGATCATCAACTTAGTACACGCACAAACCCCCAGCACGCAAATGACCTACGCACTATCAACATTATTCTTCTCTCCCCGTAAAAATACGAGAAGAGGAAGAGACTTTCTCTCTCCAACTTTTCCCCAGAAATTGTCGACTAAAGGAAGAAGACACAAGACAAGTTGACTGTCTCCCTCTTCTTCTCCACAGTCCTCGGCTATCATTAGTGAGAGAGACGGAGAGGGAAAGGAGAAAGGCAGAGGATCGATGTGCTCAGTATAAATTTAGACATTCGTCTCCACCGTCTAGTTTGACAGAGCCAGAATTTTTTCCTCTTCCTTCTCTACACTCAGCTATATGGGACTATAGAGGAGAGAGAGAGAATTTGAATTTATGATCATGCTTTCCCTACCTCCACATAGGCAGAGATAGAGAGAGAGAGAAGAGCGGATAAAGTAGAAAGTGTAAGCAACTTGGGATCATCCTCATCCATTTGAATACTAAAGGAATGGAAGGGAAAGATGTCTATACCTCTACTACTCTGGGTGACTCTGGATTTCCCCATCTCCAGAGAGAATTTTTTTCACCACACACACTTTCACTCCTCCCTCTCCTTCTTCTATGTGGCTAACCACCCCCAACTTTCTCTCTTTTATTCCGACACACAGAGAGAAAGAAATGTCTCCATTCTTCTCCTTGTGTGAGTGTCATCCTTCTCATTTATGAATCCTCAACAGATTGATGTCCTTCTTTAGCCTTCTCTTCTTTCAAGTCTCTCCATCTCCTCTCTATTTCATCAATTCTGTGTCAATGCATGTAAGACACTGTCTTCACGCGGAGATTCCCTTTTCCTTGCCATGCATCCCGTCCCCCACCAACACCCATTTAAATAATAAAACCCCACATTTCCAATTCCAATTCCAAATCTTTTCTTCCCCCTCCTTTCTCTCTCTCTCTCTCTTTTCCCTTCTGTTTCGTGGAATGGAAGGAAGGGAGGATTTTTTTGTACTTTGTCTTGTAGAATAAATTGAGATTCATGTACATGCTTCCGAATTCCTTAGTACAAATTCCAGACTTACTGGATTTACCAGGAGTTTGAGCGGAGGAAGCTTCAAAATATAAAACTATGAGAAGAAAATAAATTTGAAACTGGATTACAGTTACCAGTCTTCTCTCATTCCTGAGTAACAAACCTGCCCCAAAAAAGAGTGATCTTGAAAAAACCATTCAAGTTGACTAAAAAAATATGCATTTGTTTGTTTTCTTCTGGACACCCGGGAGCAGCCATTAGCACTGTTTTTTCTGAAATTGAAGAAGAGTGTTTTCTGCTGTGGGCACTTCATTTTTCTCAGTGAAAGTTGAATCTCTCTTTCTCTCTGTGTATGATTTTTATATTGCTGTGTGTATTGGAAATTCAGATATTTCTAGAAATTTGCGTTTTTCTCTCCCAAACTCCTTTCTTCTGAGAACAGGACCACAGGGAAGACGAGATGCATGTCGAGGCTAAACAAAACACGAAGCCGAGAGTTGCAAGTGGCTTCTGAGGCTCAAGATTTTTGTCTTGAACAAGACCCTTTGGTTTTTCGGTACACATGGGAGAAGTGAGAGAGAAAGGAGAAAAAAAGTCGGTGGCGACCGACTTTATGGCCGTACATCCCATTTACAGTTACATCATGCACTTAGACTCAACACGCATTTTCTCTTAACTCCCCCACAAACTCACTTTCACCCTTTTCTCTCCTTCCCTCCTCCTGTCTACTCCTCTGCACTGCGTAATTTCTTTTCTTTTAATGGCACTCACACTATGATGGCCCATTCCACAATCCTCATGTAAATTCCCAACCAAACTAAAAGAAAGACGGAGTTTGAGTGTCCGCAGTGGGCCAATAATCAAAATTACAATTCTCTCCTCGCTCTCACTCACTTTCTTCCTCTGTTTCTCTCCTTCCTAAAAATGTAAACTCAATTTTATTTTCCTTTTGTCTCTTTGTCGCTTTCCCTTCTCCAATTGCCCCCCCCCCCCCTCGAAAGTGATCTCACTTCCTTTGGACTAGTGTCCGACTGACGTAAATGTCAAAAGTTAAAAAAATTGGCCAACTTTCTGTTTGACGCCTCAATCCTCCTTGTGTGAGCAAATGTCTTCTTGTTTCAATAAACCAATTTAATTACTGTTGATACAAAAGGGTCAAAGTGCAAAATGAAAACAAAACTTTTGCTATTCTTTTATCTCTCTCTCTCTAGATTGGAATGGAATGGTCAGGAAAATGTTGCAGAGTGTCAAGTGAAGGAGACAAGTCAGAGAGGAGAACAAAAACCCGGGTAACGTAGTTTACATGAGGAAAAGCAACAACATACAGTTTTCCGAGGGGTTATATAGATATCGGAGCAGCAGGAACTCGGAATTTTCGGAATGACGACACGCATACAGAGAAGCCGAGTTTTTTCCATGGGCCTTCCGTACAAAACTCTGCTCTACATTGGAAAATTGCACTTTCCCTCCTCCAGTTTTCTTTTCCACTCTAATGAATTTCAAAGAGCACTTTTTCTCCGTCTCTTCTCATCTACCGTATTCTCTTGAATACGGTCCACGATATTTAAAATTCAAAACCGTCCAAAGAAAAATATTTCCGTTTGAAAATTCCACAGTTTGCATATACGAAGGGAAAATTCAACATTGACTTTCTCACAATCTACTAAGAAAAATACAGCAATACGGCAAAGTATGTAGCTGCAATGAAATGAGAGGAAAATTCTAAAATCTATTTTTGAAAGTACAGTTGCTTTCTCCACATGGAAAAATAGAAAGAGAGATCACCCACTCAAACACACTTCCATCCTCCCTGGCTTTCTCCGCTACGACCAGACGTATGACTATAATTTCCTTGTGCTTTATATTTTTGTATTATCATTCTATAGGTTTACGGCCTACACAAGTCTCTTCCTTCTTTTCCTTTTTGTCATTTCATCAAAGCACTTTTAGTACTCTCTTTGTGAGTATGTGATGGAAATATGTAGTGCAATAATGCACTTTTACCCATACCCCTTTCCCGACTGATTGTGAACGAGAGAGAGAGAGGGACGACCTGGCATTGGCAATGCTACTGGTACTGCAAGAGTGGAATTGAGCTCCCACATCCCAATTCAAAGGAAAACGAGGAGGAGAAAAAACGGCTTCACTGTGTCTGTCAGTCTGTCAAGGATGATCCAAGTCCAGGAGTGAGTGTCCATATGGACCATGTACAACAGAGGCACACACACACACACCCGGCTCAAGTACACTGCTGTGTTCTGTACAAAATACAGGAAATATGCACACAAAGAGAGGGAAAGCTGTAGGAGGAAAGGCCCAGTGGCATTGATGACAGTTCTTTTCCATGTCTCATCCATCATCACGACTGAATGGGGTGGCAACGTTGCGTTGCTCCTCAAAAAAATTCAATGACAGGAGGAGGCAGATGCATCAGTCTAAAGTTTATAAAGAGAGAGAGGGTGTGTGTGTGTGTAGGGGTATAAGTGCACATCCCTCTTTCCCTTTCTAGGGATAGTGTGAGGGGAAAGGAGCTTAAGTTAAACTCCATTTCTCTCACGGAGCTTTTCTAACTACCTGATAAACACGATGGAACGTTCAGGGGTGATGTGCGGACGTAATCTTCTCTTAAATCAAGGCTCTACTCTCACACACTATCCCTCTCTCCCTCTCTACACTTTGTCTGCGTGTGTGTATAATTCTATGTATTTATCATGGAAGCGAATGCAGAAGAAAGATTTTATATATCAGGCGCTTCATATCTATTTCAGACCATACATTACGCCCATCATTCCCATTTGTGTGACTCACATACATCTATCGAGGGGAGGATGAAAGTGTGTGTACAGAAAGGGGATAAATACAAAAAAGTGGAGAAAGTACAGACTCTCCCTTCGCACTTTCACCCAAGAATGTCTATTAAAATTTTCCTCTTGGAAAAAAGTGAGGATGGAGCTGAGCCATTCCAAGCCAAAGGATGGCAGAGAGAGAGAGAGAAAATTGAAGAAATTTGCCTATCTTCCTCTTCCTTTCCTCTCAAACTAGTGGTAGCCACAATGGGCCAAAAAAATCCTTCCAAAATGTCTTGTCTCTCCCAAATTTGTAGCCCCCTTGATATAGAGAGAGAGTGTGTGTGAAAGTTTTGCTTTCACTCCGCGAATCCTTTATTTTTCGACACACACATGGGATGGAATGAGTTTAAACGTGCGTGGAGACATAAGTGCATTCTTATTCCAGTTTTCCACTCAACTTGGCCCAAATAATCGTAGAGGCGAAGGGGATGGGACTCGATAGAGGAGGACATGTCTGGTTCAAAGCTTGAGCTCCTCAGTGAGCCTTCGTGAGCACCCGACAAAATGCCATGAAGATGAGCATCAATTCACTCGCATCATCTCCCTCCGTTTTTTCCCCAATGAAGCGTCGCCCTGGATTCTCCCATCCCATTCGCACCGCTTATTTATAGACAACGGAGGAGTTTGTGTGGGGAGGAGGAGGACAGGGGCAGTGGACAAAAAGGCGCGCGAGGATTTTCACGGCCGTGTGTGTAGACGGACTTTAGGGGCCCAAGAGTGCCCTCAAGGGTAGGGAGGAGCAAGTGAAGGAAAAAATATAGCGTATAAAAAGAGGGGCATGGACAGGGGAACAAGATTAATTATTCTTTGGGAAGATCCCCCTCACTGATCACAATGGATGGATGGTGAATGGTCTTTCCCGAGCAATGGCCATAGATATACGAGTACATGTGTCCCAATACATATACCGTTAACATGTGCACCGAAATTTTTCAGCCACTTTTCAGCCCTTCTTCAATTTGTTCCTGGCAAAACATTAAGCACTTCCCAGCCCCTCTTCTTTCTCGGAGAAAGATAATGTTTGAGGATGGGTGCAAAGAGAAAGCTATAGCTACATTGATATGTATGCTGCGAGCTATATTACAGATCAACACCCTCCTCCTCACAGACTCCAGGAAAATCGGAGAAAAAAAACTTGAAACCTTCGCTTTCCCTACAAGTTCAAATGGAGATGATGATAGAGTGTGTGTATAAGTTCAATGCTCGAAGCTTTATGAAACGACGCTACATTTTTTATACATTTTCCTTCACTCTCTCTCTCTCAAACTTTCTTTTTTATGGAGAGAAAGAGAGAAGAGAGTAACAGCGGTTTCAGGGAATCCGAGAGAGAAAGTCTCTATGGGGGTATAAAGCACAAGGTGGAATATTAGCTGGATGAAATACTTCCTCCCGAACTTGAATATAATAGAGAATGGGAGGGAAGCGATGGAATTGAAAAATACGATCCAATTCAACCTTTCATGGAATACCTCCAGAGTAGTTTTTTTTTCTTTTTCTCCAGCATCCCGTACCTTCCGTACTATGTTATGGACACATATGACTGTCACATGTGTCCCTGCATACTATGCGTGTGTTGTCATACGTCCTTTTTTGTACAAGCCGGTCCTCCGCTCTGAAAGAAACCCGGAAGAGGAAGTTTCTCCAAAGGAAAAAAGAATGAGGATTACAACAAAACTTGTCTGAACTTGCACCGAATGAATTTCTCTTCATTTTGTACTGTGGCACACTCGGAGGATGACAGCCAACGAACGCATCGGATTTCAGAGGTGCAGGTGATGACGTCTTATATTGCATGAGTTTAAATTCACAAGTTCAAAGGAAGGCTCCTTCATTCTCATTTTCTTTGAAACAATTTTGACAAGGCCTTGTACAGGAGGAGGGGAAAAGCAAAGCTTGTCTAAACAAGCTTTCTCTTGTTTCAGACGAGGCAGACAGAGGGAAAGAGAGACGACTGAAACATAATTTGTAGTTAAATATAGAGAGAAAGTGGGGGGAAAGCCAAGGGAAAGAAGAATCATTCATCAATGGAGGAGGGAGCGGGTCGTAACTTTCTCCATCCTTTCTCTCTTTGTATTGTGTAGTGGGCTGTCAATGGAGATTGAGCTAGATTTCACTGTCAATGTACAAGGGGTGAAATATTGCCTTTACATTTAACACTCCCTCACATTATTATTAGCTGACGGACGGAGACTCTCCTCCTCTCGTCCCTACGCCTTCTGCCTACAATGTCTTGCACTGTAGGGTAGACTCATGATTGAGTAGAGGAAGGCGTGTGGATCCTTAAAGGTAACTACCACCCCTCCTTTCCCCGCCAACCCTTTCCAAAGTAATGGAACACTCGAGCTGGAATCTGACCCTCGTGAATGGTGAAAGCCTTGCCAAGGCGTTATAAATGGACTCTCAGTGAATGAATAATCAGGGCGGTGTGTGTATGTGTGTGTGTCGAGTCTACCACTTTCTCTCGCTCTACCTCCGCCTGAAGGGAACTCCTGAACGAAGAGAGAAATTCATCTGTCCCCCTCTTCATTCTCAACGTCTCCCCACTTTCTTCATTTGTGTGTGTGCATGTAGGGCATTATTAGCTTTATTAGAAAATTTGTACGAATTTCTTCTAACCCGTCAGCTCCACACTCACTTTCACTTCTTCCCTGTACTTCTCCACACAGTCATAGGAAAAGCGACTGAGTATTGTGTAAATGTAAACAAGATGCATGTCAGTATAATAAGCTCCCCTCTTTTCTTCTCCTTTCTCCCTCTTCCTCCCTATTTTTCTGAAAGTGTCTACCCACCACTGTGCTCTTGCCGTTTGTGCACTCTGTACAGAGTTCAGGATATCCGCCAGAATGAAACTTGAGAGAGTTTGGGATTTTTGACTACAGAAATTCACAATAAATTCCTCCCATATTTTCTCATACATCAACTTGTCATCAAAACCTCACCTCCCTCTCCCCCGCGGCTTCCTCACTCCTTACAAATATGGAAAACAGTTGATTTTTTGATTGATGCACTTCGGCTCTCCGCCCTTTCTTCCTCCACCACTTTCCCTTAAGCTTTTGAGTCTTGTCTCTAAAACCGTTCTGTGTACACACATTGAAAATAAAAGTCCTTTACTGGTGAAAATAAAGGAGACAAACTTTTTATCTCTTCATCTATTCGATTAATAAGCGGTGAGTGAAAGTGTAAGGGAAGGGAAATTTTTTGTGTGTATTCATTTCATCATTTGAGAGACAGTCAAATTTATAAGTACAACATTTGTCGAATGAGAGAGAGAGAAGAAGGAGAAGGGAAGAGACAAAGGATGATGACTAGACTCTTGTGTAATTTACTTTTCCCTATTTTTCCTCCCGTTCCCTCTCCTTTCTCCATCCCTCCCGTACATGTCTTGAGCTCGGCAGTCCGGACTTTGTAGATGCGATGCTAATGGCTCTCTCCACTTTCCCTTGCGAAGCAGACGGAGAAATGCATTAGCTTCAGATGGTCTAAACTTGCCTGTTAGACCATCAAGGACGGAGAGGGCCTTGATTGGGAGCAATAACACGTTCAATGCTTTTTCTGGCCCTCTCCTTTTTTTTCTTTTCTCTTTTCCCTTTGTCCTTTATTCTGAGTTTTTCATGTTGCAGCTATCCTAACTTTCTCCCCTCCCCCATCATCATCTTGAAGGAGGAGCAAAATATTTTTTGGGATAAGGCGGTGGAGAAATGCAGTGCATCTTTCCTTCCTTTGGCGGCAAAGGGGGAACTTGGAAGCCAACATTTTCACTTTGACTTTCTGCAGACTTTCTCTCTCTACTCGTCTTCCCTCTTCTCCCAGGAAGAAGTTGCTAGTTTTATATTGGGCATATGCAAGATACCTGTGCGAAAGTTTTTTGAATCTTTTCCTCCCTCTTTCATTCTTTACCCATATTAAACGGTCAATTTGGAGTCAAGTCACGAGGCAGGGCTATTGAATTAAGTTGAGGAAAAGACACACACCCAAAAAGAGGAAGGTCTCCCTCTCACTTGGATCAATAATGAGTTTTTCCTTTTCTCTTTCTCTCTCTCTCTCTCACTCTCTCATACATTCCAGAAATATGGAGAGACTCGAACTAATGATAATGAGAACTAGTGGATTTTCCCCCAAGTGTAATTTGCAATTTGTAATTTTTCTTAATGGGCCAACTCCATTATTTTATTCCTTGTTTTGTGTCGGGTGTGTAGTCCTTTTCCCGGAATGGCAATGTTAGACAGTGGAACAGAGGAGAAAAAATTCACAGCTGCTTCGCCTTCAATTTAACTCGGAGAACCACAAAAGAAGAAGAAACTTTTATTTCACTTGCTTTCCTACACCTTCAAAGCGGGGAAAACTAGGCTCATTTCATTGAATCCAAGTAGACAACAAATCGATGGGGAGAAAAGGGGAGAAAAAAGATATGAGCCTTCCATGATTAGTGACTACCTTCCGATGTCTACAAGAGCGACTAGAGAGACTCACTTGATCTCACACGACATTCCAAGAGAAATTGAAGGCTCATTTGTTTCCTCCCATCTCTCTTTCCCCTTTGCAACGCCCAAGCTTTAAAGGGGACACACCCTCACCATTGAAACCTTCCCTTCCAGTTTGAACTGGAGTGGAAGAAAAACTTAATATTTACAACGGGTGCGATGCAATTCACTCTAATTCGATCAATGAACATCTGCTTTTATTTCAAGACATATTTAGTAGAAACGAAACTGGTGACCATTCAAGTTAAACACCTTTTTACACACCAGAAACGAATGTTGACTGAGGGATCAAGTGAGAAATTAAAATATTGAGTACGTACCTGACATTCGTATGTGCCATTATCTCTCGTCTGCAGTCACCATCAAGGTCAAGCGCAAAAAAATTAAAAACATGAAAAGAGCACTTTAATTTTTAATAGAAAGCAGGTAATGCTTTTTGAAATATTCTTAATATGAAGCAGTATGATTTAATATATAGCAATTAGTTTCTTACCTGGACGAATTTTATGACCAACGTCCACTCATCCGATCCGTCACTATGAACAATTTGAAATCGATCATCATTTGTATAAGTGTTTCGCCCCGACGTTAAAATGTGCCAGTCTCTCCTCCTGATCCAGGACACCTGGAAATCCATCCAAAATTAAAATTAATGATAATTTATTTTTGTCGGTGTTTGTTTTAAATCAATTACTAAACAACCCTCACTCTCCTCCAAATACAAAGATCTTCTCTAATTTTACACGATGCTTTCACTTTGAACATCAAATTACCTTCATCCCCCCCTTTCCCACCACACTCTATCTTTAGACCCTTCACATTCCACGAAAAATGGTCCTTGTACAATCTCATCAAGTTTGTAGTAAAGTACAAAATATTTTGACGTTCATCTTCATCAATTTTGCTCAACTTTCCCAACTCTTCCAAAATTCGTCCTCAGCCAACCTCAGAGGAGGAGAACCAGAAAGAGCTCAAGGAAATTTGTGGGTTTCTCTTTCCATTTTCTCAATTCCCCAAGAAAAAGATGTTGCGTGTGTACGCACCGGGGGAGAGAGAAAGAGAAAGTAAGAGTGGAGCGTCTCTCTCCCGTAACTCTTACACTTGACACTGGCATTGGACTTGACTTGGTCATTCCAAGCTGTCCTTCCACTTAGTACGCCGTCCACGGTCTTTTTTTGATTTCTTATCCCCCGTCCTTCCTCTTTTTTGTCCGAGCTGGGGATTAGGAGCAAAAACAGGAAAAGACAGCCTGGTCAAAAACCCAGAGCGACCAAGCCAGAGAGAGGGAAAAAACTGGAGAAAGTTCTCAAGACTTCTCACGCAACGTTCTCATCTCATCCCGGTCAAGTTCTTTCTCCCCATAAACAAAGGAAAGGGCTAGTCTCTCGGGCACTGCTTGAATTTTATTTATGACCCCTCCCCTCACAGCCCACCCCTCATGACAAAGAAAACGACCATGTCTCCCACGGATCAAATCTACCCGCCCCTCAGCTCAGAGTTCAAAATTTCGTTCTGAGGGCGGCAGAAGAGAAAGCAGAAAACATTATCAATAGGAAAGAAAAAGGAATGGAGGCGGCCATATACCATTCCAAGAAGAATACTTTTTATCTTCATTATCCTGTCAACTCATGTGTGTCTCCCCATGTGTGTCTACATGCTTTCCCTAGCCTCCCGAATTCTCTCCGAGTAAATCCAATTAATCTTGAATTTAAAGTGCATAGTTGATGAGCTCTGATTTTGAGCTGTTTGATTTGAATTGAGCTAACCTCTTGCCTGAGTAAAGCAGGAAAGCCACACAGGGAATGTTTCAGAGATTGTATAAATTATTAGTTGTATTTAAAACGGATGTAGCTTTCTCCCACACACACACACACATGTGAAAGATGTCAGCTATATTTCACGACTTTGTGAAAGCCTCTCTGTACACACACAATGATGTGCAGGGCTTTCCCTTGAGTTTCCATGCAATTAATTCCAAGAATTCGGTTCCCTGGTTCTCAGCATCGCAATGTACATTGTAGTGTAGTGTACAATGTGGACAGAAAAAGGGAGAGGAGGCTCATGTAAACAAACACACTGATAAATAATTGCGAGTTCTTCCCCCCTTCCCCCCACCCATTCAGCAAAGGGGTGAAGTCAGCCTCTGACCTAGATGTGTTTTGGGTTGGCCCGGTCTAAAAAGCTTTTTTTCCCTACCCGGGAAAAGTGTACAAGTGTGTGGTTTTTGACAGGGGGAAAAAGCTATGGGAAGTAGGGCACACACACACGCTCTCACTCCACTCTTTCCCTCACTCTCTCATTTAAAAGAATGATGACGGGTTCGGGACGTGCATAAGTGGACTCATCTTGAGAATCGTGTACACACATATATACGTGTGTGTGCCCTGTCTCATTTCGTGTGTGTAAAACGTGAGGTGATTGTTCATTTGAATGTATGAATATTGAAGTCGAGTGTATGCGGAGGGAAAGTGTTGGATTGCACAAGTTTCGGTGGTAGAGGGTGTGTTGTGAAGGTGGAGAAGGAGAGTGTAGGGAAAGTCTTTGTACAGGTTAATGGTTAATATATGTACTTATCTCATTATTTTTTCTTTTTGGTTTTTCCGAGCTGGTCGGGGAAATTCTAATTTTGTTTTCCTTTTCCCTGTCTTCTTGCCCTACCTGAGCCTTAGGATGAGAGGGGTCCTTAGGGATCCTCATCATCCTTTTTTTGAGATGAGTTGTGATGTATGATTCGTCGTACAGTCTAACCACCTCCTTGATTCCTTCTCTCTCTCTCACACACACACTCCATGGCTTCCATGTTCGGGGAAATTGTTGCGGTCTAGGCTAAGAGAAAGCCATGAAGGGAAGGTTGAGGTTATTTCCCATTTTCATTCCTTAATTATTTACTCCAATCCCCTGCACACACACAGAACACACACACACAATGCTGCACTGCACTCTCTCTTTCGCACAACGTCAGACATAAAACCAAGGAAGGATACACACATCTTCGTCCGACGTCAATAAGATTACGCCTTTCTTTCCTTACTTTCTTTTTAAAAAAACCAACCTAGGTTGCTCTTGTGTGTTTTTACGACCCATTCTTTCCCTTTCTCAACTTTTTCCTCAGCTCCACACCAATTTTTGTTGGGTTGGGTTAGGTAATTCTTAGATTACTTTTTTGTCTTTTTGGAAACTTTTCTTTTCTCCACTTTCCCTTCTCCCTTTTCCCGATACTCTCTCATAATTGAAGTATGGTGGCTGAGTTCATTTTTTCCAACTAAAAATTGTCAAATATTTTATCATTTCATTTGAAGCTGTGTTTGTGAACCGGGGACAGAGGTAGTGGTGCAGAGTAGAGATATTATCATGATTATTCAAGCCATAGACTTTCTCCCTTACTTTCTCATCAAAAATATTTGACTCCTCACGCAGCCTCCACTCTTCTCCACCGCATATGAAACAAGGGACAAGGAGGAGGAAGCTCGTAAATGAGGATGAGCAATTCGGGAAAGTTCATTGGGAATTCATGTCATCATCATCCTCCGTCTACCCACACACACACACATTCTCACTATGTATGTGCGGGTCTCGGTACACTGCACACTGGTTTGCCCGGCTGTTACTCAATTTGTTTCAATAATAATTACCTTGCCACATTTGGAGAATCAGAAGCTTGCAAAATCTAATTACATTTCCCGTCCTCCTCCTCCCTTCTCCTTATCTAATATCTTTGTCCCCAGTCCCTCATCCTCCAAGTGGGAGAACTTTCTCCCGGAGAAAGGGAGATAGTTGGCGGGATTTTTGATATCAAATATTGATACAAAGTCAAACAACACTCGAAAAGCCAGCCCGCTCCATTAGATTCATATGATTATGATGGATTGGGGAAAATTCGAGGTGGGTGTGTGTGTGCGTGTGTGTGTAAATAGATCTTGATGAGTTGATGGGCTACAGGATATACAGTAGAGGGAGGGTGGGTGGAATGGGGAGAAAGCTGATCATCAGTGAGGGATTACAAAGTAAACACATGTGTGTATTTGTCTGTTTGTGTGAGCAAAGCTCTTTCACTCAAAAACGACAACGAGGAGCATATGCTCTTTCCCTTTTTCTTTCCAGATGAAATGGAGAGAAAGAGAAGGGGATCGGAGGGTTGTCTTGTCTTTATTTCTGAAACTTTTCTAAACTTTCACTCCCCATACTAAGAGTAATACAACCCTTCCTCCTTTCACCCCAGCCACTGTCCTTTAAATGGAGGAAGAGTGGGCTGAAGGAAATGGAAAAAGTAGGGGGATTTATTAATCTTCACTTCCTTTCACATTCATCCACTTTCCACTTTCCCATGCCATCCTCAAGTGGTGGGTGTGTCGAAGAAGGAGAGAGAGAGGTTTGTAAAAGCCAAAAAAATTCTTCTAGAACAATTCAGCCTTTCATATTTAAATTATCAGCTGTTGCTCCTCGTTCCCTCGTTCCTACTGTTGTTCTGTGTGCAGACGAGTGGGTGTGTGGAAAGAATGCTAAATTGATTCTGTATCACAAAGGGAAAATTCTCAAAATTATTTCAAACGGATGTACCCAAAATCTTCGAAACCATCATTCATGCATGCCCTAATAAATTTTGATATTACAAAAGCATGTTTGTTATTCCTTGTGTCAACATCTTTTGCATTTTTAGAGAGAATTAAAAAATGATGCCAAGGAAATATGATTTCAAAAGAAATCTTGGGTTTTTTTATCTTGATGATGAGAACGACGTCGTTTCAATTTAGCAACGAGTAGCATATATATTTTTTAGAAAAATCCTCTGAGCTAAGGATTGAACATGATGGAGAAAAATGTTGACTTGTGAACTTGTGTGTCTATGTACCTCCTCAAGAGTAAATTAATAAAGGATTTAAAATTCCGCTCACGTCTCTGGAAACCTCCGCAGTGTGAATTTTCCCTCTTTCAAAATTTAACAGAGATTAACTATTCCCTCATTTAGCCCTAACACACACGCACACGTCTCCCCCTCTCTTATCTTTTCGGGATCCAAGTTAATTATTTATGCAAGAGTTGCAGAGGGATGAGTAAAAGTCAAAGAACTCCATGTCATTGACTTCAAAAAGAAAGACTAGAAAAATGGAAGCTCAAAGATGTTGAATGAAAAAAGTCGCTACAATTTTGAGACCTTAAAGGTCGAAAATAGCTTTATCAACTCCCACTCTCTGCATTGGATTCAAGATGAAAAATCTTTTTGAAGAACCACTCCACTAACTTTTTTCCTTCCCCAATGCCAGGGTCATTGAAACTGCATGAGAAGTGTATTGCATCCACCCCCGCCCCTGAACACTCTGCATCCCCCGCACAATCTCGAGGCTCCGAGGGGGAAAAGGGACGGGACAGTTTGTCAGACAAAGTCTTGGTTGAAATTACTCGGGAAGTGGGCTCATTACCGTCCGGAAAAGTTGGCTGCGGATGAAAGAAGAAATAGTCGGCGGGTATATATTACATTGTTCCCGGGTCTCCCCAACAACCTCCACTTTTTGACGGTGAATCTATCCATTTCCCTCCAGAAAGCAGGACTACAAGTACACGTGTGTGTATGTATGTGTGTGTGTGTGGGGTGTACATGGTCGTCGTTAATTTTTACGCCGAGTCAAACTAACTCCACCAAATGGCACCTCTGCTCCCTCACTTTGTCTCGTCCCCTCCTTCGCCTCTCCTCGCCTCTCCAGATTACCTCATGTGCCTTTGGTACAATAACAAGTTTGAAAATGGTGTACAACAAAATGGTCGTACGCACAAGAGTTCGAGGACACATCAAGTACCTAGTTAAGCCATAATAAATGTACGCAGTCTGGCTCTTTCTCTCCCGGCGTAGTCAGAGTCAGCCACCGGCTTCTTGGTCCCCTTTAATCTTTTTCCGCTTCTCTCTTTGGGATACATGGGACTGCACTGAAACGCATTAGCTACGCACTTGCTCATTTTCCAAATGCATTGCATTCTGCAATGTAAATACAAAGCACCCTATCCAGTCCTGCTTTTGTTGCATGCCGAGTCCAACGCAAGACAGAGCGAGAGAAAAGGGAGAATTTTCATAAGCTTCTTAACCATTTACCTTGAGTGACTGTGTAGAATTTACTTTAACTTTCCTTCCCCCATTCCTTCCTCTCTACAGTCTCTAGTCGAGAAAGGAATAGAGAGAGTCAGGGTGGAATTGCATTGCATGCTAAAGAGAAGAGAATTTATTTGAGTCGTTTGATCCTCCGCACGTTTTCCTGTCAGAGATCAACTGTTTTCCACGCCAATTCCACACTCCAACAGACGAATTCCCTCCCACTCCTCCCTTTTCTCTCCCTCCCTCCCGTCTTCTTGTACATTATACAACGTGACTCTGGGGAGAGAGACCAAGAGAGTCAGAGAAAGTTCAAAAAAGCAAATACAGCCTCCAGACACACACACACACGGGGAACAGCCGGGTTCAAATGAGGAGGAGGAGGCCACTACGAAATGAAATTTAAATCTCCTCCACCTTCTCTCTCTAACAATTTTTCTTGATGCTTTAAGAACTGAGGGAAACACTTCACAAAAAATTTGATATAACATTATACCCGTCAACTCACACCCGCTCATTAAAAGGAGACACGATGACTGACGCAGAGAAATGTAGTTTCCAAAAATTAAATTAAGGTTTGGAAATTACACATTCCACTAATGACACGCCATGTACTTTCTCCCGCCTCTTTTCCTTTTCTGCAGAAAAATTCTCTTTCAAGAGGGGACACAATTCTGGCAAGCATTTTTTAAAATATGAGGGAAAATATTTCAACGAATATTTTTCAGAGTTGAATTTATTTGACATGACGCATTTCAAAATAACTATTTAATAATTTAAATTCATTTTCATAAAAAAGTCATCAGTCGACACGTTATGTGCTATCAATCTGTCGGATACCCTCACAAAGCAAAAACATTCCCGTTTTTTGCTAAACCCAAGATCCCGGGTAGGGAGGACATAAAAGCTCCTCCTACACACAAGAGGATGAAAAGGATTTCAATTTTTCAAAAATCCTTGACAAAACAAATGACAAATAACGCGACGGCAAACAGAGCGACTTGACTTGGTGTGCTCGGAGTGAATGAGGGGGAAATGCGGGTGTTTGAGGGAGGAAATATATTTTTAAAAAAGAGGAACAAGAAGGGGGGTAATTAATTGAAGCTCTTTTCGCTCCATTTATTCCCTCTCACATTCCTCCTACCCATTCAAAGCCTGGCCTCTTCTTCTCCTCTCCTTCTTGCCCTTGGCTCTCAACCAAAAAGTTAGTACAATCTTTCTTCTATTCTATTCAATTCATTATACTCCTCCTCCCCCTCAACCCCAAACGATTGCCCTCTCCTCCACCTTGACTCTCCTTCCCTATCCCTCCCTGTAATTCTTCCTTGCTTTCTCGTCACAAAGTTAAAAGGAAAAAAGAGGGGAACCAGGACAAACACAAACTGTACAAAGGCAAATGACAGTGGCAGGGACAGCTGATGATAAAATGATATTTCCCATCGAATACCCATACACACCCAGCCAAAAAAGCCTCATCCACTCTTTCCTAACTTTCAGTGACAGTTGAGGATCCCCGCACCCCCTCCCACACACACACACACACACACACGAGTACAAGAGGGAAGAGGAAGCTTGTCCGTTCTCAGTCAAATATTTACAATGTGCGTGAGTTGGGAGAGAGTGTGTGTGTGTGGAACATCTCTTTGCATATACACACATACACAAACGCACATAAAAAATCCCGGGTGCTCCCGGAAGCTTCGGCAATGAAAGCATGAATAGAATTTTCCCTCCCCAATTCGATGCAATGTAAAAAGTTTTTTAAAGCTCAACGCAGTCAACGGAACGCTGGACGCATGCAATGCACTCTCACTCTTCCCCTTCCTTCCCCTCCCTCCCTGACTGTCTTGTTGAGGGGCTGTGATAAGTACCCCCTTTTCCACCCTCAACTCTTGATTTTTGGGAAGAGAGAGTCCGTACTTTTCTCGTAGTTTTTCCTCTTTTGGACCTAACTTTGGTCTTTTCCAGGAGGAGTTTTGGATTATACAAAATAGACGAGAGGATGGTTGAGGGAGAAGGAACAGCCAAGTTTGGACTTTGCCAACAAAAGTACACAGCAAAAATTCTTCTTCTTTTCCTCCTTGGGTTCAAAGTTAAGGCAGTTAAAAGAGGAGGAAATTCTTTAGGAAGGAGAGGAAGCCCTTGTGTGTGTACCTATATGTGTTTTCTTTATCTTGAGTTGTGGAGGAGGAAGAGGAGAACGGAGAAGCCATTATTATTATTTACAATGGACTGTACAAATGGAATGCATTTGTACTTGACGACTCGACTGCTGCTTCTCCTCCTGCCGTTGATGGTGGCACAGAGTGCAATTTACATTGGGATGAATGTTGATGAATGTAGGACCGAGATTTTTGAAACATTGCAAATCATTTAAATGTACAGAAGAGAAAGAGGAGAAAAGATGTGCAAGGCTACCCACACACACTCTCAGCCACTAAGTGTACAATTGTAAAGAGCAGCAACAAAAGTAGCAGACAGACAATTCCCACATACAAAAAAGGAAGAAATTCAAAAATGAACGGATTCTGTACACACTCCCCGTTTCACATTATTCCCCCACAATTCTTTTTTGGCGGAGGAGGAGGACGTCGGCTCACATTATATAATATCCCACACTTGTGTATGGAATTTATCAGGGAAATTCTAGAAGAGACTTTCTCTCTCTCTCTTCGGAGTGACTGCTGCGGCTTGCTGATTGTGGATTCAAGATGCAAGGAAAGATGCTCATGAACAGCAAGCACCACCACAAGCTTCCTCCTTCCTAGCCATTTGTGTAGGCAGAGGATGTAAGGGGAGACAGGAGCATTGGGGATGTAAATTTGAAATGAGACTCTCTCTCTCTCTCTCTCTTCTTCCTCTTCCTCTTCCTCTTATCTCAACTCTTATGGATCTTCTTCTCTTGTATTGTTCTTGTCTTTGAGGAGAGAGTGGATGTTTGTCTGGATGTCAACGGCTGTCGCTTCACATTCTCATTCCGAGTCACATTAACCCTCATTCCAGGAACGTACCTTATCTCTTCCCTATAGTCTCCATACATGCATTTCCTCCTCTTTTTCTAATGTCTCTTTCCTCCTCTCCATTCTTAACTACCACAAGATTAGACAAGGACCAAGACGGGAGAGAGGAATGACAGCCTCATGTATCTATAGACACACACATACATTTGGAGGGAGAGAGAGTGGCTTCTCGTCTAAATTACATATTCATCGCGTCGCAATGCCCACAGTCATTCGACTGACATTGCCAACTAATTTACCACACACCACCACAAAACCACCCGCCAAATTACAGAATTACATCTTCCACCATCCAAATCCCCCACATTTGGACACCCACACACGGAAAAGTGGGGGGAGGCCGTTTTTAATTTCTATTTTGTATGCACTTTGCAATTGAAACCTCAGTCCTATTTAAAATCTAGACCACAATTTGGAGTGGGGATTTGGAGAATACCGTAACTTTGCGTAGATTAGAACGTGTTCTTCTGAGTTCGGGCACCCCCCCCCCCCCCCAGTTTGACTAATAAACCTTGAGTAGAATGGAAAAATATTAAATTTATTCGTGTCAAAATTATCCAGAATTATCAAATTCAATATCAACTTTGCAATCATGATTAAAATGGCCAGGATAAAGAGAGCAAGGTTACACAATTTTACTGTGTGCGTAACATTGACCAGTGAAAGCAACTCGGATTGTGAGTCCTCCTTCTTTGTCTTAATTTTTTTAACATGCCTAGCAAGTTTTAATGAGGACATGAGAGAGAAAGGGGGATTTATACGAGCTGATAATTATGGTCGTTAAATGCAGTGCGGTGAGTTTTATGTTGATAATGTGTTGATGGGTGTGTGTGTACGTCACACACTGGGATGAAAATAATGCTTTTATCTTTTTATTAGTGAATGTGTTTGCTGTGTAATGTATTTACATCCCCCTCTGTTCGACTATGTTCTGTGTGTAGAGAGGGTGTGTGTGTGTGAATGTGAGACTGTCAAAATGTGGCGACTGTCCAAAATCACTTCATGGTTAGTGTGTGCGGCTATAATGTGTACAAGAGTTGTACGACAAGAGGAGCACATTTTTAATAGCAATTTTATGGTGGGCTTTAAAAAACCATTATTTTAAATACATGGTGATGAAAGTATTCAAATTCTCCTCCTCCTCCTCGGTACACACAATAATATGTATTTACACAATACAAGTCTGCACGGCTACTTTCCCAATCCGAATTTTTTAACAAGTTCTAAAAACACACACACACACAATTGTTTCACCTTAACACTGCTATTAACAAGGTTCCACTGATTCCAAAGCCTATTTAACCATTTTTATGGGGGGATTGCGTGCAGACTTTGGAATCAAAACGGGCGTTGCATTTGTTATTGTTTTTTTCACAAGAGAGAGAAAGAGAGAGAGATCGGAGCAACGTGTGTGGCCAAGACATGGGATTGGGACAAGGAGTACTTAAATCAAAGAGTCAGGTTGGCATGGATTTTTGTTCAAGGGGGAGGTACAATTGATTTTTTCAAAAAATTATCATTTCCAATCTTTCCCTTGATTTCCATTCCTTCCTCCCAATTTATTTTTCCTCCTAAAAATTCCGTTTTCTCATGAAACTTTTTGGATTGTTGAAGAATCTAGAGGAATTATTTCTTTAAAAGTCTTCCTTTTACACGCCATACGCCATGTTTACTCTTTCTCTCCGAATTTTGTATACATTTGTAGGATTTGGAGATGGATTTGATGTCGTTTGGTTTATTTGAATTTTGTTGAAAATTCAGTTTCTGGGAAAAGACGCGGCGGGCTCTTATTGTTTTTTTTCCGTATGATAAATTACATAATTCCTCATTCGTTTCCCTGAGCAGAGTGCTCAAATTCCCAGCGTGATTTACTGGGAAAGAGAATTGGAAAATAGAAAATTCCATTTAATTTGTAAGGATAAAAATGGAAAGAGTGAATTTCCCTTTTTCCACAAAAAGCGTGATAAAAAATTGTGTGTGAGCATAAAGGTTTTCTATTTGTATTGGCAGCCGGAACAGTTCACAATCACAGACTCTCTCTCTCTCTCAAAGCGTCACTAACGGGAGTAGAATATCCACAAAGCTTGTCTCTCAATTCTTACAATGAGAGGAGGGGGGAACAGGGAAAGAGTATTAAGTCTTTTCCAGTGTTCAATGTACATTTTGTACATAAACAATGTTGGTCCAAGTAAAGGAGAAGAGGAGGGAAGTAAAGGGAATTCTTGTGGGAGTCTTAAGACGACCTAATCCCTTCAAGAACAATAGAAGAATGTGGTCTTGGCATCACACACACACACCCATACCCCCACCACCAACTATTCTACAGGGAAATTATGGGCTAAAGTAAGTGGGCCATGTAAAACAACAGATGGGCTATCCAGCCCTCGTCCTCATACCCTGTAAGGGGTTCTCCAACCCCCCACCCTCACGCAGACAATCCCGAGACTGAAAAGACGTATGAGGAGAAGGAGAAAGCCCCGAGCATTTCATTATGATTCGGATGGACAGGAGTAAACATGTTCTCAAAACAATCCTCTCCGTTTTACATTTTCCTCCCCCCATACCGTAATCGTCCTCATCCATCCTGCATATCTTTATTTTTATTTATTTCCCCATCTCGGAAATGGGTCACCGGTTCTCCAGCCATAACTCACATTTCCCCTTATCTTCTTCATGATTTTGTGAAGAGGAGACTGAATAAAATCCGTTCTGGGACTTTTCCTTCAGCTCATTGTTTATGCAAACCCCTGGTTCCACATATCCCCACTACGGTAACATTATAATATTTTTCGCACAATATCAACGCTTCGGAAAAGACGACCCCCTCATTACTCCCTCTCTCGCTTTCTGCCCCCTCCTTTCTCTTCCTTCTCCACATTCGAATTCGTCAAGCTCTCTTTCAGTGTTTTCTGCTTTTATGATGTAAAGTTTAGAAAGATCAAATTTTGAGCTTTTATCCATTGTATTTGGAGTCTCTCTCTCTCCTCTCTCTCTCTCCACACACACATAGACACACAATACAGCCCAAGTTCTTGCGATCGGGTGAAAGAAGAAACCGAAAACCGAAATGTAAAACCCTGACTGACTATTCTGTTGTTTCTACTTGTACTGGAGGCCGAGCTCGGGTGTGTGTCGGGTGTGTTTGGGTGTGTGTAGTTTTTTCCCTCAAACTTTTGTGTGGGTGAAATTGGAGGCAGTGTGAAGACTGGGGTGTGTGTGGTGTAGCATGGACTATTTTGTTGTTCCTCTTCTCTACGCCGTCTTGTCTTTTGTACAGACAGACAGACTATTGCAAACAAAAACCCGGAGGAGGATTATTACAAATTGCAAACACACACACAGTCAGTCTACTTTCACGAATCGAACTTACCTCCCCCCTCCTCTCTATTCGTAAGCAGATTAAATTGTTCCACCACAGACACAGGAGAAACAAGAGAATTCCAGATTTCTATAGCCCTCCTCAAATTCGAAGGGCCACAGGGAGAATCCAGGGGGAACACCTCTTTTCAAAATTTTCAAATAGTTCAAATGGGAATGTGATATTCATTATTTGATCAGTGATAAGACAAATCCTCCTCATTTCCCCTCTCCTCCTCAATATGAATAGAGAATTTTAGATTGAAATTTGGGATTATTTTGAAAATTTACTTTTTAAATTTTTTTTATGAAAGTCATAAAAATTGATTGTGAAACCTTTAGCGTTTCCCATCAATCCGATTAGAAAATCAAAAAGTGGGAGAGAATATTGTGGAGGTCAATCGTGTGTGTGTGTGTGGAGGAAATTATTTTTACGACACCGTACATGTGTATATACACATTTCATGGGTATTTCTGGGAGGGTGTGGGTGTGTGGTCTCTTAATACTTTTAATGCTTCCGGCCTTGGAATATCCCAGGTCACCACACAAACTGTACCCATATAGTAGCCTCTGCATTCTCCTCCAAATGTTCGCAGTGATGAAGAGTCGTTGTAAAGCACGAGGAGTGTACATGAGGGAACCACAGGGTATGTGGGAGAAAGTTTAATGCTGACCAAGTTATGGCAGATGTAATCTAATAGTTATTTTATATAATATAAAAATAGTTCTTTTGCATGCATGTAAACAGGGAAGGAAAAAAGGCTGACTCTGGGGTTCCGGGAATGGGAGATGAGTGCCCCTGATAAAAATGAGTAAAGGAGGAGGAGGAGGGGTATTGAAACCACACACAAAGTCACCAGTCTGCAACTCTCTCCAGCACCAAAACTCGCACTAGCCCCACTACCACCGCCACAACCAACAACAACAAGTACAAGTCATGAAAATTTTCTCTGTAGCTCAAATAGAGAGGGAGAAAGTGGATCAAATTCCTTCGTGACCATGGTAGTGGATCGCATGTAAGATGTAAAGAAAAAAAGTTTATTCTCTTTCCTCATAAAATACAAGTCCATGTCAGCCCCATGACGATCTGATCAAATCCAACTCTTAGCAATAGTCCCTTTCCCCAGAGAGAGAGAGACTGGCTACAAAATATATCAAATAGCAGGCCTTCTAATTGGCTTGCCCGACCCTCCATCCAACTTCCCCGCCTTGTCTAGTGTACAACATGCGGGAGAATTTATTTTTAAATTTTTCTATTTTTTTACTATTGGAAATTTAATTCCGAGCCACATTGTAAATTAAAGTGTTTCACCCTATAAGGGTGTCTTTTTGTGTGAGAGTGGAACTCGAATGCTAGGTTAATGGCCCCAGCATTTTGGATACCATTTTCCGTACATAAAGAGAAAGGAGAGAGAGAGAGGGAGAAAGTCTGGGAAATGACTAGAGCCATTAACAAGGTTATTATTTACAGTTACGTAATAACAGCTCGGCGGATATTTCCACTGTCTTTTCCCCCCGCCTCCCCCTATTTTTTAGAGAAAGAGTTGCAGAGTAAGAAAGAAGAGCATTTTCCATACTTTTCGTAGGCTGAGCGACTATTATTTTAGTTTTTATGCTGCAGCATGTGGAAAATCTCCCCTCCTCCTCCTCCGCCTTGACAACGGGAGGAAATGGAGGGAAAGGCTAGTTATTTTATAAGGAGAAGAAGAAGAGCAGAGAGGGAAGGAAAGGATAAATGGATAAATTGTATCGTTACATTGGGTCTTTTGGATTTGATTGAGATGGGGGCATGTGCTTTTGGCTCCACCGTTCTCTCTCTCTCTCTTTCTCGGTGTGTATTCTATAGAATAGGAGAAAACGGAGTTGACTTGCTACAGTCCATACACGAGAGTCGTCATCTTGTAGTGGGCTGTGTGTGTATGTGTGTGTGTGAAAGGCCTTAACGAGAACCGGGACGGGAGGATGACAGGCTACAGTTTATGAGGTAGTTAGCTACCATAAAACCCATTAGGAAAATGTCACACTGAGACTCATAACTTTCATGGTGTTTTTTATCCCCTCCTCCCTTCCCTTTCCATACATGTTGGGTACATGTAGGTTGCTCAAGACTTTCTCTCCCTCCGTCCTTGTCATCATAGGGAGGGGGAAAGTCCAGGGGAAAGGTCAGACGACGGATTGATCCAGCCCTCAACACAAAATACAGACTCATCTCCATGTTGTACATACAAATTCATATTTATTTCTCCCCCTCCCTCTCTCCTCTCCTTTCCTGTGTTTATCTCCGTCACCTGCCCTCCAAAACTTTCTCTCACTCTGAGACAGGGAAAGTCCCTTTTATGACTTTGGTTGGTTGCAAGTCTGCGGTCGCTTAATGGCCTCCTTCTAAATCCTCTCAAGGACAGGTTAATGAGGTTCCCATAAAGAAGTCAAGAAGCTTCTTCTTGTTCTATCTCCTCCTCTCCTTCTCCAGTTACTTTCCACTTTCCCTCACAACAAATGTAAATACCATGCAGTACAAATAAGGGGGTTGCTTGGTTACCTCTGACCTTTTTCAGTGTGTCTAGTACTCGAATGTTGAGAAGATTTGAGTGCATAAAAAGATGTATTTTAAATTGGAAAAAGGAAGAGTCGGAGACAGGTCTGTGGAGGGAAAGAGATAGAAAAGGAATTAGAATATGTGAAAAATACAAATGCACGAGAATTGGCTTGGAATTTTTGGATTGTGGAAAATTTATGTGACAAGCAATCAAAGCAAAAATATTTTTTTTCTCTTTCTCAAATAAATCTTTCATTTCTTCACCTCCTCCTCCTTTTCTCCTCTTGACAGCTCCTGACGTTGACGGTGCAATCTGATGAGAATCATAAAAAAGGAGGAGTGAGTGGAGTACAGAGTAATTTTCTCATGTTCAAGTGGCAATTGAAATTGAGTTCCGATTCAGCTTTCTCTGCTTTCTCTCCCTCTCTCTCTCTCTTCCTGTGTTTGAGATTTGGAGTGTGTAGTGCAGCAGGAGAGCGGTGGAGCTGCACAAGAGTAGGGGAAAGCAGGGGATTACAAGAAACGGCGAGAGAAAGTTCGGTTCAGTAAGTTCACGTTGAAATCAAAGTGACAACGTGTACAAAATCAGAGGCATTTATTCTCCTTCTCCTATTTTTCTCTTCTCCAGTCTCACTGAAGCACCTACACTCTCTCTCTTCGTGTGTTCATAAAGTTGGTGTGTGTGTGTAAGAGGCTCAGGATGAATTTGGGCTGGAAGTTGAAGAAGGAAGGGAGCTGAGAATGCGAGCGGATTTGATTCACGAGTCTATTTGTTGACTTTAAGCAGCTGCAGGTGTGTATGTACATACAGTGGCCGTATATACGTGGAAGGTCGAAGGGAGGAATGGTAAGTTTAGGCTCTGGGTTAAAGATTTAATGCTTCTAGATTAGGGCTCCGAGGGTAAGAGGATAAGAGTATAAATTGCATAGCCTCAGCTTTACTCCGATGCAGAAATGTGGGAAAAGATTTCTTCCAAGGATTCCACACACACACACACACACTCACTCTCACTCCTCACTCCGAGCAAGGTTCTTGACTGTTCAACATTTCCTTTCGAAGATCGAAGTGGGAGAAAGTTAGAGAACTGTTGCATGTGTATGTGGAGACACGGGAGACGGGTGAGGAGGAGGGGGGGATGACAGGTTCCTGTGCAGTCTTAAGAGTCGTTTCATGTCCAATGTTCCTAGGCCTTGGTCTGAGCATAACCCATAGCAATAGCGATAGCATTGCACGGCAGTCAATAGAGAAAAAGAGAATGCAGTATTGTATTGTGTTTTCCAAAGCAGGAAGATTGATCAGATCAAAAACATTTTTCAAAAGCCTCCCTACTCCTTTCTCTGTCTCTTTCCCTCCACTTTCTCCACTTTTTCTATTATAGCAGTCTCTTTGTGATTCATGCACTTGTTCATCTGTCAAGCCTCTCTATTTGAAAGAAAGAAAGGGGAAAAGAAAGCGGGAAGGGGGAGAGTGCGCGGGTCTGCTTGGAAGTTTTTTCTCTTATTTGCAGATGGAGAAAGTCGTGGAGGAAAATGTCAAAGATCATTTTTTTCTGCAAAACTTTTGAAATTTTCAAAAACAAAGTGTAGAATTTTTGTCAAACAATTGTGACTTACATTTACACACCTAATTTTGAATTCATTTTTAGAATCTTCTTTCTATTTCCAAAAACAAAGACTCCTACTTTATCATTTTCTGAGAAACCAAAATTGGTTCAATTTCAGTCACCATTATTTTCCCTTGGCCTTGACTGTCTTTCAAAAGGTAATGTAGGAGGAGGGTGCAAAAAAATACCACACTCCATTTATATTTGCGAAAACAAAATGTGAAGGGAAAATTGCACAAATGGAAAAAATGGTGAAATTTTATTATTGTTATTTACTACATTTTATTTTGCAATAAGCCGGAACACACACACATTGTACATTGTCCATGACACACACATAGAAGGAGAGTGAGGAAGGCGGCTGGGAAGTTTTTTACTACACTGCAAATTATCTTAATTATTGCCAATTTCCCTTATTTTTATGAGAAAATTCCCCATCTCCACTCCACGCATCTCTCCTAATTATCTCGTGCCATGTGTGGCGGTCTGATGAAAGCTTTAAAAGTCACCCAACCATCCACTCATTCTCTTCTTTTGTATGTGTTGTTATATTTCTCTCCAGAGTTGACTTTCTCATAAATTTTTTTGAGGACTGTTAAAAAGGCGCCCACACCCTGGCCGCCTGCCGCAGGGACTGCGTGAATGAAGCTCTCTCTACAATGGCACAAACATGCCGACAATTTATGGACAAACGCCCACGTGGGACCGCCATTCCTCCTCCCACTATATTACATTTTGTAGCGGTACAACGTTCTCCATTTTGTACCGCCAAAACCTGACGCCCATAAAATGTGGTTCTGTTGTTAACGAATGAATTTTTAATGTAGTACATTTTCGCAAAACCCAGCATTGATGGAGCCCTCGTAGAATAGGACAAAAAGAAATATGTATCAATGGCATTAGTTAGAAAAGTCTTGCACTTTCTCCCAATTCTAACAGAATTTCAAAGAAAGGAAGCAGAGAAAGAATTTTAAAATAGGTTTTTCCCACAGGCAACCGTTTTAAAATGCTGTTGCGAAAGTGAAAGCTCAGGATTTTCCGCCCCTTAAAATTTGAATCCTTTCAAAATCTGCTATTTGTGAATTTATATTTGATTGAGATTCTTCGAACTGTGTGCAGGTCTCTTTCTCATGTTACGAATGCAGTGAGATGATGAAATTCCCGGGTTTTAATTACACGCCTCGGCTCGTTCCCTCAATGCTTCATCTCTTGGATGATCCGTCGGGCGGGGAATCGAACGTTTAAAACATCAAGACCCCTTTGAACTTAACGTAAACAAAATTTTGGGTCAGAACAATTTTAATTTTGTATCTTCCTTGTGCCCGGGTAAAGAGGAGGCAATGCTAGAACCACCGCTTTCACCTGCACTACTCCTTTGAGTGTGTATGCACGTTGTAGCCCAATGGAGGACTTAAAAGAAAATATCAACATTCCACCGCTTCACTCGAGCTGAAAGATGATGATGGATGCAGGAAATATTGCAAATCTGCTTTCTCTCTATCGACATCCCTCCATTTCTTTCCAAAAGAAACTACAAAGATTGAGCAGAGAGATGGAAAGGGAAATGTTTTCTCGCAGCAATTACAACACACAAAATGTAAATATTTACAAGCTTCAGCTTACTATCCTAATTTATGCTTTTCCTTGGCATTGGGACAACCCGAGTAATGCTTGACTCACAAAATTTTCTGCTTCCTCAAACGTATCCCAATCCTTCAAAGTAGAAAGCCACAGAGCAGGGAAAGAGTTCCAGGAAACAACACTGCAGTCTCCAGGTAGCAGATAAAATTGTCGATGGAAAGTTTCCAGCAAGGATTTAAAAAAATTAAATACATTTTCCTCGAATCAAAGGAGAATGATATGTATGCCTATTTATATCTCAGGAAGCCTATTTATTGAATTAAGGGGGATAAGTTGAAATTGAAATGTATTGCGGTTTCTCAAAGATGAATTGAATTAAATTGAGAACCAAATCAAGAGTGATTAATTAATTTTTTGGGTTTCTCTCTCTTTCCCTTTTACATAATCCAAGTATGGGAAACTTGAGGCCAATTTATTTGTAGGAAATTTGAGACTAACCGCTGGACCACACGCAACCGTCAATTTATTGAACCTCAATTCAATTCAATGAGCAATGGGAAGTCGGTTGAATATTTTGTAGATGTGGATGTGTATTCGGTGTAAGTATACAATGGGCCGTCGCAAATCATTCCTCTTCTTTGATTTACGACAATTTTCAAGTCACTAACGGCACAATTAATTACTCAACTAACCTCCTGCCCCACACACAACGAGAACACACACACACACACACACATGAGAAGGGGAGAGGAGGACAAGAAGAAATGCAAGTAGTGGAAGGAGCTTTTTGATTTTTTATTACTTCATCACAAATTGCTCCCTTTCATGTCCAACGGAAAGGCCGACTCGTCCATTCCCTCGCAAAAGCCTGTGGTTTTATGATTTGTGACTTGTCGGGAGGGTAGGGAAGGGAGGGGCGGGGGTTTCACCCAATATTTTTATTTTCCATTCAACCTAAGTATGCATACATATTTTCTACACACGAAATTGAGGACAGGGCAAACTGAGCGGGGTCAAAATTAATTAATTTCCAGTCCATCAATCCTGTTTGTGGTTAGACCGATTAAGGGATTTTCATATCTTTTTCCCAATATTTTTGTGACATGTTCTTACATGGTGAAAGCTAGTATGGAGGATTTTGTGAGAATTGTTAACAGCAGGGATTGAGTTTTCTCCCAACCATTTGGGTGGGACAATGTAAATTACAGTAAAAATAAAGTTTGAAATCTTACAGTCCGATCGGCCAAGTTCTTGACACGGCATTTGAGGAAAGCATGATTACCCAACTGTTCCGACAAATTGGTCATCATGGCATGTTCGAAGTAGGGTTCATTCTCCGCGTCCGCCTCATCCCCTCCTCCATGTTGATGGTGTTGTCGGGCAGCGGCGGTCAGGGAGGGATGATGATGGGGGTGACCATAAGTTATCTCGGCTGAATGAGAAGATTCTTGTGACGAAGTTCCATCGTCCACATAAGACTTTTTCCACTCCTCCGGAATCCTCACCCATGGATTCAAACTTTGGATCGTCTCTGAAGAGTCAACTGTTAATTTACAAAAGAACACAAACAAAAATTCATTACATTATTTTCCTTTCTCGATATCCCATGAAAAAGTTTCAGCTTCTTTAATAAAGAATATGCTTTGTATACATTTTTTTCCAAAAACCCTCATAAAACTTGACCTGCACTTTAGAGATCATACTTTCATGGAGTGTTATTTGGGTTCAAAGAATGAATTTTTTGAAAAAATTCAAGGATGTTTAAGTTGTCCTATAAAGAAAAGAGAAAGAAGAAAGTACGACAGGGAGTCTCGAGCAGACGGAGAGAGTGTACGCAATGAAGAGAAAGGAGACAATATTTCGGCTGGGACTCCATTGGTCATTGTCCTTGTCATTGTAATTTGTTTCAAGTTGTCTTTGCATCCACCGTCCATCCTTTGATCCCAAAGTACGAAGTCATTGACATGGACATTAGCACATATGTCAATTACCATTAGGTACATGTGAGTCTGTGTGTGTGTGGAGGGGACAGCCATCTTTCCTCTTTAGTCGGGATTTAATTGAGGGGAAATGAGGCCACTTTAGATGGTTATGTCTTGCAATTCCCATTCAAAACCCCTCCTCCTTTCTTCTTTCCCATCTCCAATTTTTTCCTACTCTTTCTTGAGAGAAAGTGAAAAAAGGGAAAGGACAGTCATTCCTTTCGTCTCCTATTTATAGGCAAAGACACATGAATGGCTAAAAACACATCAGCTCCAAAATGGCCAACGACCAAAAAGACCAGACTCATTGTCCCTCCGTCTATCTGTCCAATCCAATGAAATCCCATTACTTTCTCTCATTCAACTTTCTCCTTCCCATTCTCCATTTTCACCAGACTTTCATTCAGTTAGAGAGTTGATTTTAAAATGTTTGGAAATATTTCGATCTTCTCCGAAATGATGATCATAAATACGAATTTTTTGGATGGTGACTCATCAAATAAAATTTGATGGGGAGAAAGTGGAATAAATATTTAGAGAGTTGAAATGAAAAGGAGAGAACCCAGAAAGGGGGGCGGAAGGGGAGTTGTGAAAAGTGTTCAGCGGATTTTTATTAATAAAGATATCAGAGAAATAAATTCAATTTATTGATAAATGGGAATTGCGGGTATGAGAGCACGTTCTACAGTCAGGGAATCAGTAACAGCTTGGTCCTACCCCGCCCCTCCTCCACCCATCCACCCTTCGAATGTATCTGTTGCACTGAGGGAAAATGTGGGCGAGAAATGATGAAGAAAGAGAAAGGTATTGAAAAAAAGAGGGGAGGAGGAATAAAATGATATCCACATCAATGATATCCACATCAATTTTGAGATTCCCCTTTATGACAATGACTGTATATTTGGGGGGAGCGGGAGAAAATAAAATGCCTCTTTATAGAAAAAGCCACACACTCACCATTAAGTTGGTGAGTGAGAGGAGGACGGGGGTGGCTCAAATTGTGTGGATTTGATTCCAGAAAAGAAGGCTCTCTAAAAATCCAAACCAAGAAAGTAGGTGAAAAGTAGTAAGGGTTTTGGGGAGCCTTGGAAATCCTTGTAAATGAAATCAAGTGATGGGAGCTGACAGGAGATTGGTGAAAAACTAAAGTGAGAACGAGTGAAATGCCCACCATCACCCACTTTCCCCTCTAAACCCACACACACACATGGGAAAAGTATACGGAGCAAGGAACAAAGACAAGGGAGTTGGAGGACTGATGGACGTCAGAATGAAAAAACGCCATGTAGAATCATGTTTCGTGCAAAGTCGTTCATCCATGCATCATCGCGAATTGTTCCTTCATCTCTCCTTTCTCCATCATATTAAATTCATATATGTACAAAACAGTCGGAGAAAGTGTTGTGTTGTAGAAGGAGGGGGACTGTTGGATATTTTACCTGCCCTTGCTTTACACGAAGGAATAAACCATTGGGAGGCGTTGATACACTAGCCGGGTGTTATGTGGCCCGCCTGTGTGTCGTACACATGTTCAATGTTAAGGGGATTCGGCATGACAAGGTTGAGTGATTGAGAGGAGAAAGGGGGAGAAAATAAAGACTGTCATGTACATGTACAGAGGAAGTTTAAGGAGGGAAAAGTTATGCAATTAGGTCCCCGCCTTCGATTCCAGTCTATTGAGACTGGGAAAATCAAATCCCCTCGTCCTTCTCCTTCTCGGCTAATACAATAAAAAATAAAGCAGGATGAAGGAAACTGAAAGTTTTCAAGCCACAAAGAAAGATGGAGAGGGAAAAAAGAATATTGAATATGCAAGGAAGGGAAAGAGGGAAAAGAAAGGGAATGTGGGTCTAAAATATTATATTCCCTCTCACGACTACCATCCCACCAAATATGATCATCACTATCATATCAAATGATGGGGAGTGGAGGAGCGGATTATATTTCATGCTGTATAAATTCCTATGATCCTCACTATTTGTGTGGTGACGGAGAAGGAGAGAGTTGAGTGTGTATAAATTTGCAGATTTTCTTTCCCCTCTCCGGAAAAATTGGAGGAGGGAAAGGGGAGTTCATTGATTGAAATTCTTGTATGCATTTTCTCTCTTCTTTCTATTTCTCCGTCAACCACGTCATCCCATTTCTTAACACTGTTTTTCTACACACACAGACAAATAACTCTGTCTTATACTTTGAAAAGACTGGTTTCGGAATTCTTTTTTGAACTTTCACCAGCCTTGAAGTTCATTTCCAGGATTTTTGGCAAACAGGCGTTTTGCAGTACTGTACTACATAGCGTATCCGTAATCGAGAGAATGCACAATCATATTTCACCAGACCAGAGAAAGAGGGAGGGAGAGAAGAAGGGAGCGGACAAAATGAGAATTAGTCAATTCACAAAATAATAGCCGACGGCGGTCAGAAAAAAACTTGGGAAACGGGGAAGGAGAAAGCAGAGGAGGAGAAAAGACAGTTGTAGTATACATAAAATATTTAGCATGATATGATACATCTTCCATGAATTTTAACAACAACTTATCTTTCTTCTTCTCTTCCTCCTTGAAATACTACCATGTTGCCACCACAATTCACCACACGAAAGTTTACCTTCCTCTCCTCCTCCACGAAAAAATAATGAGTAGCTCCTGCTCCTGCATGGAGGATGAGAGGGAGTGACGCATAGGGAATTTTTTAGGAGAAGATTTCTATTCACTACTTGATCTCTGGGGGTGTTATATTTTGTATATTTTGAACATCCTTCCCATGCCCCATTTTCATTTTTGAATGAGCCCTCTCCTCAAAGTCTTCATCTTTAAAACATTTTCATAAAATTAAAATGGCGAGAAGGGAAAGTCCTACTTTCTCTCTCTCTCTCGCTCTCTCTCTCTAACATCACGAGTTTGTTGGGTTTGGGTATTTGTGTGTGTGTGTGCGTGTGGAGGGCTGTGTAAAAACTTGGAGAAGGGAAGGAGGGAATGAGAGAAATTCTGTAATAAACTAAATAGATTTTTCATTGCCCAACATCAGCGATGGTAACCACCGCTTGCCAGCTTTTCTTCCCACCACCTCTCATTCTCTCTCTCCGATGGAAAATTGCAGATGCTCATGAATAATGTTTCTTTCACAAGAAACTTCGTATATTTTTATACACAAACAGAGGGATATACCACGTTGCTTGGACCACACTTCGGTTGCTGTGAACATGTGGCCGTTGCAATGATATGATTTGCATTCTTGCATTGCAAGGTAGTGCAACATACCATGCATCCAGTAACTGTGACGTTCTACCTTTCACCATATTTTTATTTTTATTTTAATGAGTTTGGGAGGAGGGATAAAAAAGAGAGAAAGAGAAATGGAAATTTTTATCATTCCAACCAGCCACCATTCATCGATCTATACTCATTTCCATTGCGATGCGTTGAAAATTCCATCCTTTTCTTGTTTTTCCTATTCCTGCTTACTAAATTTTTGAATAACAATATGCACCCCACTTTCCAATCGTGGAAAAAATTGTTACAGGCTATAGCCCTGCCTGTAGGCAGATCGTGAGACCGAAGAAGTTTATTGTTTTTGTAAATTTATTTTAAAATTAGGAATATTTGAAATAACAATAATGATCCGGACAAAAAAGACGTCCTCCCGCTCTGCCTTCGTTCCCATGAAATGGAAGAGGAACAAAGTATTTCAAATTTAATTGAAAAATAAAGGAAAATAAGAAGGAAGGAAGTCAAATATATTTTTTTGAGGGTAGAATGTAGAAACCCTTCAGAAGAAAATAAAGGCCTACTTAGAATTTCCCTGAGAAATAAATTTCTTCACTTTCCCTTTGTACTTTTCCCCCTTGAAGTGTATCTAGAGTACTGGGATATGAACAAGAAATGCATGAATTTTGGATGACTGTTTTATGTGACAAGCTTTGTAGGCCACTAGAGTTGCAGAGGGAGAATAAAATGGAAAGTGAAGGGGGGAAAGTTTGGGAGTTCAAAAAGGAAGGAATTAGAAAAATGGGTAAGTAAGCGAGAAGGATTGTTGCAATGCAAGGGAAGGGGGTGGGTGTATTGTGTTGCTGTATTGCATTGTGCACTATTGACGGGTATTATGTTGTCCTCGGGTGAAAGCGAATGGTCAGGATGAAAAGGATGACTTGCTTTTATCCCCTCCTTTCTTTCTAATAGTTGAGGGAAAAACAAAATGTAGTGGAGGAGGAGGATGAGTGAAATTCTTTCCCCAATGGAGGATCCGTTTGAATGAGTACTTTTTTCTATCCACATTTTCTCTCTCTACCTCTTTTTATTTCTCCTCCTCCTTTCTTTATCTAATCCACACATTTTGGAGATACAGAAAAAAAGGGAAGAAAGTGAAAGTAAAAGTGAAAAATACAGAGAGGCCGAACCAGGACAGTGCTTCAGCGCAATTTACTGTTTCCATGTAAAGTACTATCCACGATTACTTTCCACTGCGTCTTCCACATACACGTATACACCTAGCGGTACATATGGAGAAAGTATAGAGTCTACAAGTATATAAACTCATCTACTTTTTACTTAAATAAAGCGCCTTAGTTCTAAATCCTCATGTACATGGGACGCCCAGTATGAAAGAACATGTTGCAAGAAATTACAAGGGAAATGTACTAAATGGGAAGAGTGTCTGTTTTTATTCCCGGGGAATTCAACTCCACCGGATAATCGGAATGAAAGCATGACCAGGACTCAGAGAGAAAGGTAGAAAACTCATAAAGCCTTGAGATCAACTCTAAAAAGACAGGAGTAAGTTACCGTAAAAGTTCCATTTAAACTCCCTTGCCTACTTACAAAAAACCATCGAGTTAATTATCATAGTCGTATTAAAATATCTGTTGAATATTCTGCTGCTGAAAAACGAGAAAAGAATTCTGTTGTTTTTGAGTCTACATGGAATTAAAGATCTGATGGGTTCTCATTCGTCGTTTACGGTACTTTAGCGTATCCAGTCAACCAGAAAGTATAAAATGACAACACATAATTTTTATACGGTGTATGTACGCATAAAAAGATGTACTAGACGCAATACAAGTTTTAATATAAAAAAGAAACACTTTCAATGGAGAAAGTCTTTGACTTGACTTCATTTTACTCTCTGCCTGCTTTTACTCTCCGTCTCTAAATCCCCATCTGCCTGTCTCTCACTCATCCCATTCACTCGACATTAAATATTTGAGAAAGGATTCCCTCCTAAAATATTTTCTCGAATTCCTTGTACTCTGTTACCATGATATGCCCAATTGAACATTCACAATCACCACAAACTTTAATTTTTGCAGGTACTAGAGTAAAAGCCTGTATCCGAAAAATCTTGTCCAATTTAACAAATTTTGATGTCGATTTCGTTTATTCATGAATCCAGAGTGTTGGTTGGAGAACATCATCCTACCTCGTTTGTCTGAGTCACCTGAAATTTTGAGAGGCAAGAGGACTTGTCACTCCGTGTCGACAAGGCGACGTCGCTCGTTGGCAGATAACGAGACAAATTCATTAATATATACTCGATAAATCATTAATCACTACACGATGATAGTCCAGGCTGGAACCAGCTGTGCACCACACACACGCTATCGCAGCTTGGGTGTCCGTGGGGAGAGAGGTAGTGCTTTTAATCTGTTTTTGTGAGACTGGAGAATCTCTGATGATCCCACACTCACGACTTTCACTTTTGACGCCATTCCCCACACACATTCGCACCTTAATCCATTGATTATGATTAGACTCTTGATGAAGGTTCTTCAGCTCAAACTTTCTCTCAACTTGAAAATCCACTTTGAAACGTTCAAAATGGTATTTAGTCCCCCTTGCACGGTTTGTGAACAAAAATCCATGTGATTTCTTCACGTTTTTTGTCCCTCGCATGCACCAATCAAAACGAATTTGTGACAGATTTGAACCATATGGGTTTAAATTTCTCGATCTCGATCGTGTGGTGTACGTTTATGCGTGGTGCGTGTAATTGGAAATCAGAATTATTTTGTTCACAAATTGTAGCGTGTAAGGAGGCGTGTACACTTTTATGTGATTTGAGGAGGGAGGGAACAAATATTGCAAATAAGATTATTATGTGTGGATTTTGATTTATACTAATAGAGCATTGAGTTTCTTCCCCATTTACTTGCCACAAAGAAACCACCCGACATGACACCCACCCTCACGCACACATCTGAAGATATGGATATAAGTAGATGGAAGAATGTCGTCGTCTGCTGATGGCTGCTGCTGCAATTCCCCGGGCGAATGCCTCCGAACTTTGACAACTTTTAATGAGGGGTAAGTTGGCTTGTTTAAAATGTGTCCGAAATGTGGACTACTGTGCCATTCCACCCGTATTCTCTCTCCCTGTGAGTCTACATACGGGGAAAGCAGACACAAAGGGCAATTCTTGTGTGTTTGTGTTTGGGAAATCTTCATGGGCGTCTTCCCCTTCCTGTCACGCTCATGCAAAATTAATTCATTTCCTGTCTTCTACTTTCCTCTCCTTTCTCTTTCTCTTGTTTTCCCAACGAAGATTCGTCGTCTCCATGTAGCCAAACTTCTCCCAGGAGACCCAAGAGATAGAGAGACGGGAAAGACGCAGTTCGTTGCAGTTTGAATTCAAATTTTTCATATTTTTTTTCGCTTTCTCTCGTTCCGAAAAAAAAACAAAATTTTGTACTTTGTATGGGTAGATTCTAGAAGCTGTTTAAAATTAAACAGTTGCTATCTCTTGGAGGCAGGGAGATTTAAAATCCGCATGACCCATGACCCATAAAATTCATAATGCTTGACGACAATTTTACCAAGGCGTGTGTCTGAGACATTGTGCATTCTGTCTGTCTCTCCTTCACAAAAGACCAAAGAAAGCGGGTGGAGTGTGTGAAAATTTTCCATTAGAGATTTTAGTTGGAATCACATCACTCTTCCCTTATGCATTCTGAGAAATGGGCGTTGGAGGGTCATCATCAATACGACAGTCATAAAAATATGTCAAAAGGGAAATTTCTAAGAATGTTTGTGTCTCACATCTCACGTCTCACATACCCAAAGTTTTCACTCCCTAAAAGGTTTTCCCTCTTCCAAAAATTCGTATTGTTTCTTCTCCATGCAAATGGGAGGAGAAACAATTAAATCTACTCTACTTTCTTCTGAACATCAAGAAAATCTTGAGAGAAAGAGAAAAGAACTTGTCTCTAATTTGGAATAGTAGGACTGTCATTATCATCATCATTGTCCGTACTTAGGCGTACATAATTGTGAGACTATGCAGAGAGATGGAGGGAGAGGTCATTGCTTAAATTATGATAAAATTACTATTTTTTCCAAAAAAAAACTAGGATGGCCTACAAAATAAAAATGGTTTTTGAATCGATGCTTTCTCTCTGTGTAAATAATAGCAAGAGAAAGAGGGTACGAGCAATTCCTCCAGTTTCTTTTTCCTCCATTTATTTTCGATCAAAGCCCATAATTTCCGGGAAAAGGTCTCTCACAAAAAAAGATTCCCGATTTCGTCCCCCCTTCGTGTCGTACGTATGAAGGATGTGAGGATCCTCTGTATAGTGGTATTCTGAGGCCTCCTCTTCCTTTACGCACAAGGTACCTCATTGAAATGTGAAATGGTCCTCCAGTTTTCATCTACTTTCTCCCTCCTCGTAGCCCAAACGGTATAGCATATCTGGGGTGTCAATGATTTATCATCCAACATTTGTTTCCCCCCTCCTGCACCTCCACTCTTGATGCCGCTTTTCTGCTCTGGAGAAAGTGGGCACAAACAAACCGAGGGAATGTGTAGAAAGAGACAGAAGGGTAATAATTCAAAATTACTCGGTCCAAACCCCGTACCAATTACTACTTACCAAGCCTGATTAATTATTTTATTTTATCAAATACGGACTGTGGAAAGAAAGATGGATGGACCCACGTCTTCTCTACTTTCACTCTACCCCTTCTATATATATTGACATTCAAATTCTCCCTGTATTTCTTTCAGAACGGTCATTACCAGCTTCCTTTCACAACACACACACACAAACACCAATGTCTAGTTGTCACCTTGTCAATTCTCCCTACTTTACACTTGCATTTGCACTCCGTTCATTAATCACCTCACTAGCTTTCTCCCATATCTTCTTTCTTCCCTTTAACTTTCTCCAGGGCAAAAAGAAGTGTCTTAAAGGTTTGTTGCTCTTTTTTGGAGCAAGCGCTAGTACAGAATAAACAGAGTGCGTGTTTGACATTTAAAATATGTTGCTTTTCCTCTCTCTCTCTCTCTCTCTCTGTCTCGTGTGTGTGTTTACGTACTCGGGCTGCTGGTCTAGTGTCTGGTGTGTGATCGGGATAGAGAGAGTCGTGTACAAATGTAAACTGCGTCTTATCCTCCCTCATACTTTCCCCTACTTTTTATACTTTATGGTCCAGTTTATACTCCCTCCCTCCATATTTCGGCCCGACACACACACACACGGCGAGGGAGGAAAAAAAGTGCCATTCCTGACTCTCATATCAAATGGCGGGATATGTACATTGTAAGAGGGAGAATGGGAGAGGCTGGAGATTATTATAGATGAAGATTATTTGATGGTGACGATGAAATGGTCGTCTCCTCCCTCCTCCTCCCCCCGGAAAAGTCTGTCTTATAGGGGCTTATAGGGGCAATAAAAAGGGAGGAAAAAAGTAGAAATTGTGTCAAACTAGATGGATGTGATCCCCTGCCCCTCTTTCGCTCTCCGAGAATCTTTCTCTCCTCCTTGTCCCTACTTTTTCTTCTTTGCTCCGTGCCTGGACTCACATTTGAACTTTTTGGGGGAAGGAACTTCACTATTTACTTGTCACAACTTTCATCGCTCCGTCTTGTAGTCTGTGTAAAGTTTAGAGTGTACAAAGTACAGACAACTACACAGCAAACACACACACACATACAACCTCCCATCCACTCTAGCATATTTATTTACACCTTCACAACAACAATCCCTCTGTGTGTGTGAACGAATAAAATATGAGGAACTCTTTTGGCTCTTTAACAAACTTAATGTATGTGTGTGTGTGCTTGGGACATGGTGGAGGGAGGGAGAAATGTAGGTTCCAAGAAAGTTGCGTGCACTCCGAGAAAGGGAAACTCTGTTTAATTTGTACAGAGTGAAAGTCAGACTCTCATGATTTCTTTCGAGGCGATACGCCCTTCAAGAGTAGTGGAAAAAATATTGAAAGTGTAAATAGCAAAGGCTTTCCAAAACATTTTCATATACAATTTGTGCTCAAAAAATGTTCGCATGTTTTCGTCTAACTAAAACCTGTGTAAATCACATCAAGAACCTTTCCTTCTAAAAACAATTGAACTCAAATAATTTATGCACGTACATTTATTTTTGATTTTCCTTCAATCCTAGCCAGCTCAATCAATTTCAGAATTTTTAATTCTGCATTCAAAATTATTAGAGATTCTAGAATTTCACTCAAAGTGTTCAAGTTTGAGTTTACAATAAAATTTTTGAATTACATTGTCAAGTTCCTATATACAAACGAGTGCGCAAACCTAAATGTTTACTTCTATCCTAGAGCAGCCTTTGCAACATAAGTTTGAAAATAGTGGAACTAGAAATCTAATGATTACACTACCAAGTGGAGCGAAGCCACAAGCGTGGAAATATAGTCCACCAATCTTCGCATGTAGGAACTTGATACATGGAACATTTAAAACATACACACACAACATGTGTGTATCAACATACCACGGAGCAGTACAAATACAAGATTTCCGTAATAAAGGGAAAGGAGAAAAAAGACTTTTGATCGCCATAGATTACTCCGGTCTGCGCAGCCCACACTCTTACACACACACATACACGTCTCAGATCCACGAGCTCAATAATGCGGCATGAAATAAACTCGTGTTGGACTGGAAATGAAATCTACGAATCTTTCTCCATTTTACGACATAAATAACCAAATCAAATACATGTGTAGACACCCACACAAATACTTTCACATCTACCAATTCATCTACAGATAGAGAGAATGGGAGAAAACCCACGAGGACAACACACCACCACGACATCTCCACAGTATTCACAGGAGAGGAGCAATACCGAACAGCAACAATAACCAAAAGACACTCCACCAAAAGTGACAACCACCCAAAACCAAAAACCACCGTAGCAGCTGCCGTGTACTATCCTCACCCATTAAACACCCTTAGGAAAATACACATTAAAAACAGAAAGGTGGGAGATTAGTAAACAATTGAACCAAAAATTTTTGCATCAATTTTCTTCTATAGCTAAATTTTCAAAAATATTTATGATCTTGAGTAAAAATGTAAAATCGAGATTTTGACTGTAATTTCGCCATCCTTATTGGAAGAATCTTTTCTACTGTTTATTTTCCTCAGGGTGAACATTGACTTGAAAGTAAGGATGGTATGGAGATAAATGCTTAGCGTGTTTGTGTAGTAAACTACAGCGCTCTGGGGAATCCTCCTCCTTCCTGCCAATATGTACTTTATTACCAAAATATGTCCCCCAAAATCCCCCCACTCTTTTATCTCCCTCCATCCATCCTGACAATGGACAAAAAACACTGGTGCTACCACTGCTTTCCCTTAGAAATCCCCCTTATTTTTTCTCCATTGAGTGTGGTCGAAGAATGGGCTAAGAATTTTGGAATGTTCACCACAATAATGGAGAAAAAAGTATTTCTGTTCTACACTCTTTGTTTGTGGTCATAAAAAGCGCGTAGTCCAGCCACCCACTCTTTATCACACACTCTGTGTCCTCTTTTCCTAGCTTAGGAAAAATGTGGTAGGAGAAAGGAATGAGAGAAAATTGTGACTTACTAGTTGAGTTGTCGTGAATGGTTTCATTCATGTCGTCTCCATCCCTCAGCTCCACGTTGGTCACGACGGAGCTCAAGATAAGGAGAAATGTCCATAGAGTGACGGCTCCGCCGGCTGCTGTTTTTGTGGTGACCCCCGTCGTTGTAACGGGTGAGAAGGAGGAGGTTGAGCTGCTCCTCTTCCTCCTCCCCCAGCCAAGGCAGCAGCTGCTTCTGTTGTGTGGACAATGGGAAGGAGTTGAAGGCCAGTGAAAGCTCATCTGTTGTTTTTGTTGATGTTCATGTTCATGAGCATTTGAGTTGATGTGTGTGCAAGAGGGAAGACACAGTCGAGTCAAGGATGGGGAAGCAAAAGATAATCCCCGAAATGGCGAAGAAGGCACAACACACACACACGAGTAAGTCCATGGTTGAGAGGGAGGGACGAGCATCGGATGTCGACGGTGAATGTTTTATCGTTGATACAAGGAGGGAAGAACCGAGAAAGAGAGAAAAGAAGATTTTTTTAATACAATTTTTAGAAGGCAGTTAGGCGGAGACAGTGCATCATTTTTCTGTCTCGTAAAAATGTTGTTCCAGCCACGAGACTCCGTACACTTTCATTTCACACACACACACACGTACATATACATACATGTATAAGGGGACGAAAGGCTCTCTCCTTTCCCTTTCCTTATTCTCCATGAATATGTAATGCCGGATATGAACTCCAACAAATTTTGAACCATCAAGTTCAACTTCATATGGCCGCTCCGTATTTCATTTCACTCGACTTCATCCTCCAAGTCTATCTCCCTACAATCTTATTGCTTATTCTACACTGGAAAGAGAAAGAAAGAGTCCAAGTTCAGCTGGAGAAAGTCCTATCGAGTCATCCACCTCATGTCTGTATATTAACCATAAATAATATAATTTCCCTTCCCTCTTCTTTTCCCTTTTTTGTATGTACAACATGAGATACAGTTAGTCAAATATAACCTTTGACTGTACTGATCATCCCAGTCTAAAATTTTCTACTTCCCTTCATCATCATCCCCGTTTGCCAACCCGTCTCTTCTCTTCTCCCCTCCTCCCCTTCTCCGTTGCGACGGGATTTTGGGAGGAATGCATTATGGATACGAAAGAGACATGAGTGTCTGTACAGCTCTCTGCTTTTGCTGAGGGGGAAGAGCATAAAAATAAAAATTTTAACAAGGAAAACGCGGATGATGTCTACAAGGATACAATGGGACGTAGCGGGGGGTCCTCAATTGACTACTTTATCATAAACATCTATATTTTTTTTCCCTACACAAAAATACAACTTTCTACTGAGCGTTCCCCTTTCAGTTTGCTCCACAATAATTCTTTTTTCGTAGGTTGCCTCAGGGTGCATCAACAAAGTACAGAAGCGAGAGATGAATGTGGATGCAAATAGAGTCTTAATTGTGAGAATAAAGAAAACAAAGTCTACGGCCCTTCTCCCTCTTTCATTCTTTTCCCTAGTTTTAATGTTGGAACTGTACAAAATAGAATGATCATGCATATGGATCCGTCATAAAATCCCAAGACCATTCTTCGACTCCACACTCTTAACAATTTTCTAAGGTTTTTCTACTCCAGAGCAGAGCCCACGGACAGTGGACGAGGGGTAGAAACATTTTCCACTCCAGAGTAGAATTTCATACCCTCGGGGGGAATCTTTAACACTCTGCAGGAGAAAACCCATTTTATCTTACAATTTTTCTACTCCACCTTTAAGAGTGCAGAGGATGTTGAATATTAAACAAAGTTAAACGTGGAACGATAGAGAGAAGGGGAGAATGTCGACATTCAAAGACAAATGCTGTGCGCGTAGGACAGCCAAGCTACCTTTAAAGCTTGGTGCTTTCTCTTTTGGTGTGGATAGGAGAGGGAGAGAGAAATTCAAGAGAAGGAGGGTGTGTGGCTCTTGGATTTAAAAACATTAAGTCATCCACGCTGAGTGATGGCTTTCTTGGCAACCTCAATCAATCTTAATGTCTTAATGTGGAGAAAGTCTTTCCCTTTCTCCCACTTTCTTCTTTATATGCACAGGGTTTGTGTGTGTGGCGGAGGGCGGGGGAGTTGAAATATGTATGAGGTTTCTTCATTTATTTTGCAATGTCAAGACCAATCTAAAATTTCCCTTTCCTGTATTTACTTATTTACCCACTGGAGACGAACTTGATGTTGTGAAACTTGAAAGATTTCATCTATATAATATATGTACGTACAAGAATGGGCTAGATTGTCAATGGAGGGTGAAATTAAAGTCATTTTTGGACTCTTAAAATAAATTTGATAACGACAGTTGTGGGTTATTCCTCTTTCATTTCATAATCCATTTTAATTACAAAAATTAAAGAGGGACACAAAAAGTCATGTCCGATTTGTCCGTAAAATCAGATATTCATGTACAATTTTTTTCTACTTTGCAAAACTTGGGTTGTATTTATCTTTGGCCCACTTTCCTTCAAGAGGAAGGAGAACCGAAGAAAGAGAGAAAAGTATAAGAGGAAGAGAGAGAGAGTTTTTACAAAAAGTTCTTTCCATTAACAGCAAAGTGAGAGTGTATTGTGTACGTGGAGTTGAGTGAAAGTGAAACTTTTTGCATGATGAATTCAGAGGAGGAAAAGAGATTTCATCCTAAAGCCAAACATGGCTGAATGCAGTAGTGTATTTGTATTTGTAATTTGTACCCCCGCACCCCTCCCAAGCACTCATACCCGGTTCACTCCCACCAGAAAACACACTTCTGTACTACTAATGAAGGATTCCTTGCTAAAATTTATGATTTGTAAAGCGGGCGGGCAGTTTTAGCTTTGAGCCCTTGAACTGTTGTGCAAAATTGTGTAGGGAGACAAAGAGAGGAGAGACTTGGAACAAATGATAAGTCTCCATACATCACTCTATCTGAACTAAATACCGGGGACAAAGGAGGAAAGTCACGGTCCACGGACATTTTCAGGAGGAGGGAAAGAGCGAAAATGGGAGGAGGAGAAAGTATATTTTATACAGGATAGTGTACTTTGCTGGTGCTGGCGTACGGGACAGAGGAAGAGTGAAAGAAAAAGGGAGTTCATCATTGGGGTGGGGAGCCGAAAAAGAGAAAGTGGGGCTTGAGAAAGTGCACTGAACCCCGCTAAATCTTGCTAGGATTTAATGGCTCTGTACACAACAGCAGGGATAGAATAAAAAGTCTATAGAATGGTGGAGGAGGGGAGGAGAGAGGCTCCTTCGAGTGCTACAGTTGTGCACGTTTTACAAACACCCTTTTATATCCCACATCTTGAAAAGGAGGGAGAGAAGACCTTCCAACGTTTGTTACTTACACTCTTACAATTCACAATAGACATGAAACCCATCCGCACCCCTCCCCACACACGTACATGTATAATAAGTATAAGTCTAAGAGAGAGAGAGAGTACCCGGGAAAGGACCAAAAAGACGCATTTTCCAATAACGAAAAGAGAAATTGATGCTAAATGCTCCAACAACACACACACACATGTTCTCCATATATGGGGCATGGAGAGGGGGGAAGAGCGGAAGTGAAAGTGAGTGAGAGCCTGGAACGGGGTCTAATGGCTCTGAATCCTGCTGGAGAAAAGAGGATCCAAAATTTTTTTTTCCTCCTCCAGACTTTCCCACTTTTCCTTTTCCGCCAATTGGACCGAATATTTTTCCGTTCATCCTCATCATTAGACTTTTTCATGCAATGCACATGATAATAGAGAGTGGACGGGTTGGTGAGTCACACTATGGGATTGTCAACATTTTTTGCTAGCTTTCCCCTCCCCCTTGCAAATCTCATAAATCATAGAGTATCATACCGTTTACAGTATGTATGCCAGGAAGAGGCGCATGCAAGAGATTTGACTCTTCTTTTGGGCCTTTGCTGAGCGACTAGATGTTTATGCCAAAAAATGTTGAGAGCAAACACGATATTTCCTCTCTAGTGTAGTGTAGAAAGTGCATATAAATTGCAATTATTTGACTGTATGAATATAGAGGAGGATGACTTTGGAGTAAAGTCACATGGATTCGTCAACAAAGAAATTTAGTGAGGCATGAAAGTGGATAAAAAAAGAGAGAAAAAAGATTCGGAGGAGGAAGCAATCAAGTGGGTGGTTGCTGTAAGAAAGCCACGAGGGTTCAAGAGAGAGGAGGAGGAAAGGGGCACACACACATAGAGTAGATCGAGGAGGAGGAAAATTAACGGTTGTAGGCGATACGAGAAGGAAAGCATAGTGATAAATAATTGATGAAGTAGAGGCTGGTGCAATTAATAGTGAAAACTCTCAATAAATCATTCCGAGGGGTGATGAACCATTTCATTTCACATTGCAACTCAACGACTCGTAACTGTTGCTCTCTTCCCCTCTCCTTACACTCTTCACACACTCCTATACGGGTGATCTTGGAATGACACACCAAAAATTGTCACGAATATTTTTAATGGATTTTCCATAGACTATTCTTCTCCCATGAAATTTTATGTAAAGGCTATTTTTTAAAAATACATCATAACATGCTCCAGTTTCTTCTTTCATAATGTGGGACAGGAGAGTTCCGCCTCCAATTCAAGAGAAAGTTGGCCCACTTTCTCCTGCTGGTTTCCTACGACGGAAAGGGGTTGCGTTAATAAATAATGTTGAGTCTTATTAAAATCTCTTGGAAATTGTTACCATGTTGTGTACACTGAAGAGAGAAAGGGAGAAAGCACATTTTAAATTCCTTTTGTTTTGCGAAGATCAGGGAAGAGAACACATTCAGAAGGATGAGGAAAGAGTGGGATGAAATTCATCACATCTTACAAAACTCAATTTATCTATCATAAATAATTTAGGACACCCAGGCGAAAGAAAAGGAGAGAAGATGAAGAAAGTCCTGAATGGGATCTGAGAATTTGCGATTCAGACGGTGTCTATCTTTTCCCCAACGCTTCCCTTCTCTCCCTTGATTTTTAAGCTATTCTAATTGATTTCCTACAGGGAACACCCCTTGTCAGACAATTTGAATGAAGATCAAAGAAATTTTAATTTGAATCTCAATTTCAATTTTTTAGACGACTCAGTCCCACATTTTTGTCAATAGAAAGTTTAATTGATGAAGTATTGAAAATCATTTTTATTCTCCAGATTTTCATTCTTAACTTTAATTGCATCCCACGGAAATAAAAGTGGGTGAACAAAATTGACTTCCTTCCCTTTGATTACACCATATTCATGTCCCATAAAATATGGGATTTATTACACGAAAATTGGGTATTTATGCAAATATTGGGGAAAGTGATTTCATTTCAAAAATATCCAAAAGTATCGTCGTTAATTTAATTATTTATTACAAAAAGCTTATTTTTTCCAATCACACACACTCAACACTCAGACTACTCTGGGTGTGTATATTTTTAATTGAATTGCGTGTGTCAGGAAAATCACAGAATGAGTCAATTAAAGGTTGTGCGTAAATGAAGGGAATGATTTTTTCCCATGATGATATCAATAAACTAAAAAAAAATGTACACTGATGACTCGCATTGGGTATTTTTTGCCTGGGCTAATGATAACAACATGTGGGGGAGAGATATGTAATAATTTGAAAATCTCGCTCTCTGGTAGACAACACTCCCGTATCTCCATGCATCCGCTTCATGATGATGAGGGAAAATGATGCTGGAGCATTAACCGGGAGGAATGAGCTTTCTCCCAACTCCCCTCCACGTATCCTCCTCTTCTCATACATTTCCCCGTAAAAAATTGGATGGGAGTGAAGATGACAGGGGAGATGTGCGATGGAGGGGTGAAGATAACAGACTCTCCGCTTTCTCCATCTTTCTTCCTTCTTTCCGTCTGGTTTGTAGTGGAGAACTCTAGGTTCCGCTCTCATTTTTTTGTGGAGACGGTAAAGCACGCATTGATTACCCGCTTTAATTATAGTGAGGGAATCATCTTCCTGGAATGACACGGTATACTTGAGTCGGGTAAAGTGGTGGCTGTGTGTATGACTGCCTCCAAATTTGCAAGGCAGTTAAACTACGAAGGGTAAACTTGTCCTTGTGTAGAAGCAAGTCAGAAGTCCTCCATTAAGAGTACACACACACAGCCCAATTTTCCAGAGAACTATGAAAGAGGAGAATAAAAGTAAACCTGGATAAATTTGCATAGTCATGGTCTCTCTCAAAAGGAGGGATGGAATATGGATGGTCATGTAGGGGATGAGAGTCGTCATATTAATCATCCATCTTCTTAATTCCTGTATTCTTCCCTTGGGCGTTCTCCTTACAGCCTAATCTCCCTCATGTAATTTTCAAAGGGGAAACGGGGGGAAAGGCTGAAGACTTGGAAAAATCCTTGTGGGTCTCATAATCCGTAATCTTCATCTAAATATTCCTCATCTCGATCCACTTCCCCTATCTCCACAAAAATATTTCCCTCCGACTTTTCCTAACAGAAAAAGCAGAGGGGGTTCAAAAACTTTGGTAGAATTTCTTCCGGAAAATGTTTCCATCCGGACTCTGACAATAAGCGAAAGAGAGTGAAAGCAAGGGAGACAAAATTCCTTGGATCTCCCTCCACAAAATTTACTCTTGTCTCCACTTTCTCCCTCTTCCAATTCCATGAAGAAGGGAAGTCTGCAAATCAATTTTCTCCCTCCGTGTTCCATTTAGAAAAGAGAAAGAGAGGAGGAAGAAGAGGAGAGAAAACAGTTTTATCTTTTTGACTGTCCCTGTGAAAGCTGAAAAGAAAAATCAGCCCTGGCCTGGCTAGAAAGACAAGAGTTGGAGACGCACACACAGCGGGGTGCCACAATGTACACAATGTACATGGCAAATTTATTTTGTGAAAACACACAACGCACTTCCTGATTCTTTGTGTTTGTATGGGTGGGTGTGTGTATGTGACGTCACTTGTCTCTTTTGAGCGTTTTGGCTTGGGCTTGTCGTGACTTTTTGACTCGTGTCTTCCCTCCCCAGCATGGAAATAGTCAAGGAAGGGAAAATAGTGGGAAAGCGAGGGACAGAGTAGTGAGAATAGGAGAGGAATATTCAAAGATTTTGAATAAATTTTCCCCTGTTTATCTTCTCCCTCAACTCCTGAGTCTCCAGCCAAGAAGCAAGAGAAGGGAAAAAGAAGAAAAGCAGAGAGAGAGAGACAAAGAATTCTTGTCACGAATCCATAATTTCTTGTTATCCTCCTTTTACACTTTCTCTCAACTTTCCTTGCCTCACATTCCAGTTGGCCTCTGCCTCCCTGCCTCTCCAAAAACCCCAGCTTGTCTACAGAGGAGGACTGCTTAAATTGTATGAAAATATTTTGGAGAGGGAAAACACAGACACACATACACAACCATATTTATCTTTCCCGCAATAGCATCCTCCTGTAAATACAAAGCGGAAGAGAAGGTGAAAGCTGGAGAGGAAGAGAAAGGAATTTTTGAGATTCTATTGTGTTAGTCCTATTTAAAATCTTTCCTTCCTTTGCTTCCCATTTTAATCCAGCTCGCAAGTCATCAATCAAGGTTTAAAAATGTTTGCGCCTCTGTCCGCTTGTCTTCTGGTGTAAATACTTTCTTTCCAGTGCTCTCAAAAAACAGGAGAGCGACTGCGACTGTATGTGGTTGGGAGAGTGGGGAAAATTGAAAAATGCCAAGGTGAAAGAAGCCATCGCAAGAGGAATTTTGTTTTGCTCATTTTTATACGGCAAAGAAATTAATGTACATGCCACCTTCTCCTCCTTTCATCTCAAATCTGTGACAGATGATGAGTCAAGTCAGAGTCCCGTATGATGGCCTAGTCTCAGCCAGAAAAATTTTCAGATTTCCCCATCCACTCCAACTCTCTCAATGCTGGAAATTATGGGTTGGAAAGCGGGCCATTTCAGAAATTGTGTGTGTGCAAACTCGAATGTGTGTGTGTTTGTTTTTCATTGCTTGAGGAAGTGGCAAAAGACCGTCGTTCTCACTCTCTCTCTTTAACACACACTCTGCACACGCTTTCCCGGGAACCCGCATGCGAGTAATTTTCTCAGGAGGATGTAAACAAATTAATCACCTTCAGTCTCCTCACTTTCTCTTTTTTCTCACTCTGTCACTTTCCCTCCCGGCAAATCTTCATTTCCTACCATTCTCCCCCTCCCCGGTAATCCTAATGCGGGTAGTGGGCTGCATGACACGCTAAAAGCACAACACATACGTTTACAGCTCACACACACACACTCTCTCACTCTCGACAGCTACGCACCCATGAACCTTCAACCTCTCCCCAAATCCTCATATGTATCAACTTACTTTTATTTATCAACAAAAATTCCTCTTCCCCCTCCATCCATCATTGTCATTCAGATTAAAAATGGGCTATTCGTGAGGGAGGGTCATTTAAATTCTAATTGTGTGGAATTTCCGGATGTTCCCAAAATTTGATTTGAAAATTTGTGGCTGGGTGGGAGAAAAGGAGGAGGGAAGGAATCCAATTTAATTAAATTTGATTACTTTTTCGGATTATATTTACACGAAGAGAGGGAAGGGAAAGAATGGGGGAAGAATTCTTTAAAAGATTTTACCCCCCGTACTTGAGACGAGAGTGTCCACCGCGGTGGACCACAGGCAGGGACAATGGTCCATGGGTCAAAAGCGTGGACTTTTGTGTGGCTGTGTTCGTGCGTGGACGGTCAAGATCCATCGAGTGGATCTCAAAGAGAGGGAGAGTTGACGCTGAACAAACATTCAAAGAAGATTGTACTGTAGGGAGGAGGAGGGAGATATATAGAAGAGAAAAAAATCTTAAAATACATTATTGACTTTCCCTGACTTTCTCAATCCTCACAATAAAGTGAAGAAAAGGAGAGGAGACGAGAAGGAGGCCAGTACAAATAGAGAAAGTAACAAAGGACGTTTAAACAGAGAGAAAGTCCCAAACTCTCCATTCATATTTGTCTTGCACTCAATCATTTCTGTAAGGAATGGAGGGGAAGGGGGAGGGGAAGAAGGAGAGAAATTTTTTTTCATGTTAGTTTTTGCAATTTTACAAATTGGATCCAGACATTCAACACGAAGTTCCGGTTGCTGGAAGGAGTGAGCAATAACATTTCTGCAGTCATTGTCGTGGCCTCGTGTGTATGTGTCTTTCATGTAGTTTAATTTGTTAATTCAATCTAAAAGCCTTTCTCGACTATGTCTCACATTTTCTAAAGTTTTTTCCCCTCATGATCATCTTGATGGAGATTATATTGAGTGTAGAACAACTCAATTTCAGTTTGGATAATCCGGGCGTAAATTGTGAACGCAATATTTCCGTGCGGATCCACCCACTCCTCACTCTACCCGTCCTTGAGCATTGGAAAATCCAAGGGTAGGAAGGAGAGGAGGGGCAGTTGTGGAAACTTTGGAGAAAAAGAGAGAGAGAGGAAGATAGGGGGTGGGAAAAATAAGTTGAGGGAAAATTTACTAGTTTTCAATTCACTCCAGTCTTCAGTTTTTGATGTGGCAAAACTTTTAATTAATTTGGAAACTCCTGGAGGGCTAAGGAGTTGTAATGAGATGAACGGAGAACGTGAAAGGGAGAGCGGGACGATTTAATTTTATCATAATTCTCAAAGTATATGAGACGAGACGACCTTACTACTTATATATATGTATGGATACAAAGTGTATGGGTGCGTGTGGACGAAAGTTAGGACTGTTGTGTACAATAAATTTCCAATAGCTCAATAGCCCACTTTGTACACAGAAGCAGACGGAGAGAGAGAAAGAGAGAGCCTTTAATAGCATTCCAGAACTCTGGTTTTCCTTCCTTGTTTAGTCCACTGGAGAAAGACGGGCTACTAACGATCACGGGAATGGGCTGGAAAGTTCAATCAGTCTTTCTCTTTATTTGCTTCATCCATAACTATCCATGTTATTATATATGTCTGGATTGGGCTATCCATTTATAATCGTCTACAATGTATCATCACACTACTCCTATATGTAATGCCTACAGATGTGTGCGAGTGTGTGTGTGTGTGTCTCCTTCTGTAACCCATACAAGTGCTCCATATTTCACGCCAATTTAGATAGCAAGTATTCTAGCGGCAATAAATGTGAACATGAAGAAGAAGGAGAAAAGAGGGAGGCCTTGTACGATTATTCCATATTTCAAATCCTTCTTCTTTCCCTCATTCACATCCACGGAGGCAGGCAGGCAGGGGGAAACGGCGTGTGAAGGAGAAAGAAAGGAGAAAGCTGTGAGGAGGGTCTTAGAGGAGAGGGGAAGGATAATGGGGCGAGCAACAGAAAATAGCCTCACTGACAAGATTTCTCTCTTTGCTCAGTCAACGAGGCGAAAACACCCACCCACACACACATACACATTTCTCCCGGACACACGTAGTGCACTAATACGTGTACATGTCTTCAGCACACCCTACCTAGATGTTCATTATAGGGGCTAGACAAATATTCTCATCATGACATCATCCCGTCCCCCTGTCACCATGATCCAAAGACAATAGTGAAAAAATGGAGGGAGAGGGTGGACAGTATGGGACATTCCCACTCCTGACCCACATCATTTCACATGGAGGGAGCAAAACAAAAAGAAACTACTATCCAAATGAAAAAGGTGTCAAATATAGGGCGTGTGTGTGTCCATTGGGGGAAAGTTCTTTTAGAGGGAGAATTGACTCTCATCAACGGCTGTTGCCTTTGATAGCATGTGTGTGTGAATCTGTGTGTGGGTGGATGTGTGTGTTAGCACATGAGGTCACATGTTGTTGACGGGGGAGATGAAAATGCACCATAGGGACCTACAACTGCGTCCACACTTTGTCACTCCTCCCATTATCCATCCACATCCACATGTACGCCTGATATTTGTACGGAGAGATAGAAAAAGAGAGAGTGAAAGTCCAAGGAGAAAGGTGGCCGAATCCGAAGAGTTGTAGCCAGGGAGAAGTGTGTGTAGCATGTGTGGAAAAAAATCTTATCGATGCTCTCCGTAGTTTATTACGAGAGTGCATTTGTGTGTGTGTGTGTTTGTGAGTCAATAAGACATGAATGCCTGCCTGGACAGATGTTGCTATCAAAGCCACTGGCTAAAAAAAATTTTGTGTAAAAGAAGAAGAGAGAGGGACTGACATGACTAAAGTGAGAGGGAGAAAGTCTTGGTAACTGGGAGCAGCATGATACCAGCCACACACACACGCAGAGAGAGAGTACATCACGAGCACAAGCAAATGAAGTGTGTGTGTCGTGGCATCCATAAAGTGTAAAGTCGAGTCTTTATTCTGGGTATGTGTAGAATGGAAGTGTCATTGCAAGTCATTCCTTGGTTGAGGAGGGAGAGAGAGAGTTGACAAAAAAGCCACTTTTTACCCATGCTTCATTCTTCCCTCGACCCTACATCCGTTTCATATCATCCACCATCGCACACTATCTCCACCCCTTTCAGGTATGAACAAGTTTTCCTTCTCCTTTCTCTGTCATGAGAGAAACGATATACTTTGCACTCTCTAACTCCATGGAACTTTCTCTCTCCTTGAGCCACACATGCAGATACACATTGCATTGAGGGAGAAAGTGTGGACTCCATATATTTGCCCATAAGGTGCAGGAGTGTATAAGGTAACTTAATTTTTTTGAATTTTTCTCAAGGAAACTGAGGAGATGAGATTAGAGTGGTTGTGTGTTGGTTTGCCATGGGGTGATACACACTTGCGTGTCTCTTCCTGTTCTCTCCAGCTTGTAAAATTCAAGCATTTGAAAGAGAGGATTTTTTGACTGGAGTGAAAGTGAGGGAAAGTGTGAGCCTTGGGCTAATGCTGAGCTGCCGGGTTATAATAGGGAGAAGGATTGAGGGATTGGATTGAATTGAATGGAAGTGGTGGCTCGAAATCGAGGGTCGTATATCAAAAATTGATGTCTTTCTCTCCGTCTGTGACTGTGACTATGGATGGTGGTTGTGGAGGTCCCAAATGAAAAGGAGACATCCTGCAAAAACCCGTGACATCCCACCAAGAACAGAGGGGAAAGAATGGTGAGGAGAAAGACACACACCATCATGGAGGAGAGAGGATGAGAGAAAAGAGGAAAAAATCTATGTAAGACTACTGCCAATTCCGTATTAGAATGCGTGATGCTTCTGCCAAGGAATGAAAAAAGGAGAAAAAGAACTCTTCTTCCTCCTTACAGCTTCACTCCTTAGACTCAACTCTCAACCGCCTTTTTTACTTGAGCATTGACATGAACCACAATCTACGACACCATCCGAGCTTTCTCCATCTGTTCAACTTCTGGCACACATACAGCCTCGCCCTCCATTCACACACACACACACAAGGAAGAGGGGAGCAGCTACTTTCCTCTTTTTGCTCAATTTTTTCTCACGCTTTCTCTCTTTCTCTAAGAGAAGGAAGAATTGTGGAGAAAGAATGCAAGAAATTTGACGAAATCTGGCGTGTACTTTTGCTATACTATAGCCCAATAAATGTTAATCCCTATCTCACAAGCATATACCACAGCTCTCACACACAAGTCAAGATTATCCAGATTCAAAAAAAATCTCAAAGCGTTCTTTCATTTTTACCTTCGAGTCATTTGAATAGGATGAAACGAGGACTGTTCCAAAGACGCAACTTTTGGTTTTACATTTTATTTTCAATTTCATACTGTCTGCTGTACTTTTATTTCAATTGTAATTATAATCATGACTCGGAAAATACAGTACATAAGGTCGCTTACTCACAACCTCTTCTCCACTTTTGTGTAATTCTGACTCCGACGTCCTAAAAAATTAAAAACGGCTCTCCAATTAAACTTTCACCAGTCAAGTTGTCCACCTCTCAATTAAATCTAATGATGAGAAAGAAGTGGTTGGAAATTGCACAACAAACGCAGGATTGTGCAAAAACTCAACCTTTTATTTATATATATATTTGCAACATGCCAGGAGCAACTAACATTGTTACTTGGCAGAGGTCAGTCACGAAAAAGTTTGACACTCGTACGTCAGTCGGTGTCGCAATTACCAGATGCAAGTCAGACATACATGCACTAACTAAATAGTGTGTACTTGTATTTGTTCCCATGTTTGTAATGTGGAAGGAGAGCGCTCGACGAAGAGTGAGAGAAAAGTTTTTGGGTGAAAAGTGATCCCTTTCATCTCCATTCATTCTCTGTGTATTTCAATTTACATATTCATACTGCTCTAGACAGGCCCCAATTTTCCTCAAGCTGTTAACAGAAGGGGATGCAAAGACATCATTTCCCTCTCAATTGCTAGAGACATAATTTTGAGCCGACCCAAATTATTTTATGATAGACACACTCTCCAGCCCATCCCCGTCGACTGTTGGGCTTGAGATGAGAAAATATGGAATGACCGAGATTGTCGACGTATAAAACAATTTAAAATTCAAGTGGAGACCGCCCAAAGTAAAAAAAAGTCTGGCTCATGAAATGGTAAAAAGAGGGAGATGGGAAGAGAAGGAAGAAGGATAACGAGCTGAATTATTAGTATTGTTAAAACTTTATGGGGTTGAGGACAGGAGATTGCTACTCCCCCTTTCTATGTCTCAATGGCTGCTGGGGGAGGTGAAATTGGACCATTAAAAAAGTAACTAGAGGAGAGAGAAGAGGAGGAGGAGAGACTTCACATTAAAAAAACTAGTCAATATAAATTTGCGGAATAGCAAATAACATTTTGCAACTGTATTACCACAGTATGTTCTGAGTCCCGTGTGTTTGTCCCCTTTTCTCTTCTACTCAACTTTCAAAGGCAGCCAGGGATGGAAGCAAAAAATGGAAAATTTACAACGCAACTAATAATGCCGATAGGCTTTATTAGTTTAGAGTGGGAAGGTAAAAACTATTTTTATTTGCACAAGTTTTTCAAAAGGAGAGAGACCAAGTTGGAGAGGGAAAGGTATGGAAAATTTTGTAAAAAGTGTTGCGCACAATGGAGAATTGTGACAGAAAGTGCCGGGACCTCGAATTGTGAAGATGATTATGAAATGTGATATACATTTTTTATGAAATTTTCATGAAGGGGGATCGTCAAGATCAAAGTGTTGCTATTACTTTCACTCTCTTTCTGTGAAGAGGATCAACCTGGTCCTGCTAACGTAACGTGTTTTCTTTCTGGTATTCATGTGTACAAAGTGAAAGCGTTTCAAAGTTTGAATCTCAATTTAGAATTGTCAATTCCCCTGCAATTGTCAATCGCCGCAGGATTTTTGAAGGAACAATACTTTCTCTCCCCCCATCACAAGGACAATGAAAAGTGAATTCTGTTCTGCTTCACACAAAAATCCTAGACCTCCATTGAGGATACTGATAATGATGGCCATGAAATTACAATTGTGACACTCATGACAATAGACCATTGTTCCACAGTTTTCTATACGACTAGCAATTGTTTTTCTCGACACCACACCAAAGCACACTGCACCGTGTCCAACGAATCCCCGGAAAATCGGAGAAAGAAAAATAGGAAAGATAATGGCAAAGTGTTCATCCTATTGCAAAAAGGAAGGGACAAAAAGACAGTCCTATATAAAAGAGAGAGAGAGAGCTAAAAGGCAAAAGAAAAAGTTTTTGAGAACGTCTTGACGTTTTTTTCTCTCCTCTCTGGGAAGAGCACTGTTTACACATTTACAGATTTTTATGCGCCCACAATGTTTACTTTCATCTCCTTCCCAACGTTGTCTTTCCCGCGTCCTGATAATGAGAAAAAATCCGGAGAGAGCTCAACCCCGACACTCAATGAGAGAGAGAGATAAGCTGTGGGTGTTCACAAATCCTACACTAGTCGTATCAATTGTATTTGAACAAAATGAGGAGAAAAGGGGAAAAGCTGGATGATGAAAATGTCTATTTGTGGCTTCATCAGCTTTCTTCTTGAGAAAGAAAAAAGTTTTCTCTCTTCCCCCTTTCTCTCCCTCTCCGGATTTCATCTCATTTTATTCATACCGGGTTTTCTGGTGCATAAATGGGAGAAAGTTGAGGGACGAAGGATGAGGATCGAAGAAAGGAATATAAAGAGTGCAGTGGGGAAATTCTTTGGAAATGTGTATGTATTTTCCAAGTCTAAAGGAATTGTGGGGAGGAGGGAATGAAAAATGTGGATGGAAGCGGTGTGGAAATACTTTTAGCTAAATCACACACACACACACACACAAAGTCCTTTCCTCGCCTAGTCTATGATGATGGGGAGGGGAAAGTGTGGAGAGATTGCAATGTGCTGGACGATTAAGAACACAAAATGCTAGGGAAAGACTTTCTCTCCCCGGACAAGTTACATAACACAGTCAGATTTTTTCTCTCCCTCTCTTTAAACTTTCATAAAAATGTTGTGTAAGAAGAAGAATCCGAGGGAGAGGGGAAAGAAAATCCTGTGCATTCCTTGTGTTCTCCGTCCTCCACTTCCTCCTCTTCCTTTCATCTAGATTCCTTTTTATGACTATTATTCACGATCATACATTTCCGCATACTTTTTCCCTAACTCCTCAAAGTCCCCTTCAAGTTATTCAATCAGAGAGGCGATGGGGGGATGGGGTAAAGCTTCCCATCGTCTCTCTCTTTCTCTGTGGCTACCCATGTCAATGCTTCCACTCCCGCTTCCTCCCGTGTGTGTGTGTCTGTATGTGGGAGCTGGAATGTATGAATAGCAAGTTTTTGGAGAAAGTTCTCAATTCGAATGGCTCAGTCTGCGTTTGAGACTCTTTATAAAAACATTACACTTTCACCCCGCTCTCCCCTCTTCGATCCTCAATGGGAAATTTTTGGGAGAAAGTGAGAATGGAAACATTTGTCATATAAGAATCTGAGAAACTCACTCAAGCCCACGCCATGCCAGCCCCACTCTAAGACTCCCTTCCTTTTTCTAAGCTAACCAATTATTGATTTTCCTCTATTGCATTTCCTCCGGTCTGTTGAGGTGGAGGGAATGCAACTTCAAATGCAGTCCATTGCAAACCCGAAGAACTCCACCAGACACAGATGTGTACATATCCACGCACAGAAATATGGACTGGAAGTGTGGACAAAACACACGCTACTCTATTCCCCATTATGGAAATGTTATGTGTGGGCTAGGGCGAGGTAAGGGAATTCTGGGGGAGAGTCGCTATTTCCCTGGTATAGGGAAAAACTTTTCCACTTGGCAACAAAACAACCTTTGCTCTCTTAATCTTCATCTGGGCTGACTGGAAGGGGACCGCCCTACTAAAAATGTCAAACATCTCCAATGCTCCTTCCAAAGTGAGAAGAAAAGTGAGAGTGAGGTCCCTCTTCCCCCTCCTCCCCCTTCCAAGGGGAGGGAAAGACAAGGGAATTATACACAATAGTGATATCCATTATAATGTAGATAATAGGGGCCCCGGGCTTCATCGGACAAATCCAAGGGATTTTCCGAGTGTGCGGGAATAGAGAGACAAAAGACGAGGAAGGCAATAAATATTTGAGAAAAATTATTGAGAAAGCTCTTTGGCAGACTCCCCCACACAGACACACAGCATTGATTTAAAGCCGGAACTTGTGAGTTAGAGGGGTATGATGATGATAGGCCTTTCTTCAAGAATATAGTGCATGTGTAGTGTATGGCGGAGGAGGAGGTGAGGAACACAATTCCATGGGCCACTCCATAAATTCAAAAGATTCTTCTTCTTTGCTCAAAAACTTTTCCCTTATTCCCCCTCTTCCCTCCTCCTCCCTCGCTTTCTGCTCTCTTGAAGTTCCGCGCGTCAATAGCTCTATATAGGATGAGGCCGACTCGTAATACTAATATATTTAATTTGAGAGAAAGTCAAAATCAAGAAGGAGGAGAATGTAGGGACTTATTCTTCCCTGCCACCGCTTTTCACAGCCTTCATTTCCTTGGAAGGTCGAGACACTCTGCTGATGACACTTGAATAAGCCTGATTTTGAATCCACACATTCACTCTTCCTGAAATTTCCCGAATCTGCGTCCGCGAATCTATGTAAATTGTGTTAATTATTATGAGCGAGGATATTTCTAAAGGCTGACTAAAGGAAAGTAGTGAAAGGAAGAGAGAGAGAGAGAAATATGCTGCAGAGGCAGGGGCATTTGCCAAGTTAAAATTGTGTGTGGCCTCAACATGGGAGTTTGTGAATTTTGAAAGAGACAGTCATCGTCATCCACATTTGACAAGAATGACAGGAAGGGATGAGTCAAGGAATTGGGATGATGAGTGTAAATTAGAGAGAGAGGAAAAAGCGGTGAAAATTTCTCCATTGTTGATCACAACGGGATGGATGATTGTGGGAGTGCAAGGACTTTTGGCAAGCCAAATAATTATTTCCATACGGTACTCAATCTCCTCCTTCTCTTCCTTGCAAAAGGATGAGACAAAAGTTAAAAAGTTCCTCAAACGAAAATTCCATTGCCATCGCCTCCCTTCCTACTGCTAATTCTTGGAGGAGAAGAAGGGAATTCAAAGTTTGAGAGAAAGTGAATGCGGGTAAGAATAAGGTGAAGGGAGGGAGAGAGAGAGACTGGGTCTCCGTGCCGTTTCACCAGTGGACAAAGTCAAATTGCGCCGAAAGTCTCTGCTTTCTCTTTCTGTTGTCCTATATCCAAGTTGAGGAAAATTAGTCAGACTCTAAGGTCTCTAAACTCCACACTTGGGCTCCTCGGAATTTGTCTTCAAAGTCTCCCAGGAATTCTGCTATGTATGTATTGTCCCATTGCCTCTTTTCTTTTCAGAAGATTCTAATTCTATTTATACGTCCCCTCTGTCTCTCCATGGTTGGTGGTTGTGAAAGAGAGAAGGCGAGAGACACCTTCACATTTTAATTGCCCTCTTAGCCAATTTAGCATTCCTCGGAGGAAGCATTAAAGCATATTTTATTTTATTTCCATTGCTTTGTCTTCCAACACAGACACACATCCTTCCTCCCTGCCCCCTCACTCTCTCTCCTTCTAGACTTTCCAGGGATGATACCCGGATTTCTTAGAAACGTAGAAAAACTTAATCCAGCAAAATTTGACACACTTTCTCCTCTTCTCTCCCCGTAAATAAAGCATGAGGGATGGATTTCCATTTTTAATTCAATCCTGAATGCTCACTTGCACATTCTCCTTGGGAGGGGAAAACAAGGATGAAAGTATCCGGGGAATTGGGCTATATGCGATGTAATGGAGAAAGCCTTACTACAGACAGAAGAGGTGGTGAGGAAGTGCAGCTGGAGATAAAGGGAGGGCAGTGAGGTGAGAGTAATGAGAAGAGACATGCTGACTCTAATGACTGACTTTATCATAATGTTTCCCTTGTTGTGGTCTTGTGGTCAGCTTTCCGTCGTCATGTCATGGCCCATGGTGCACACCATCGGCCACACACACACACCCACACGCCCACCATCACGTGAGTAAATCTTATTCTCCCTTCTGCTATGTAACTTTCCATACATGTAGGTGCAGTGTCTGGGCTTTTCCTTACAACTCTGACACTAACTCTCCCATAAACTTTCACACCAGAAGAAAAAAACCTTGGTCTTTTTGTGTCAACAAACTTTCCCTTCTCCGAAGAAGAAGGAGGGACTGAGGGGAAGAGTCTAAGCCATTTCACATGGTGGGAAAGTGGGGATGAATACACACGGGGAGTGTGTCGTCCGAAAAAAACCACACACACACACAAGTACACGAAGTGAGCTGTACAGAATAGAAGTGGAGTTGGATGTGTAAATATAATTTTCCAAGGCACTTTGGCCAAAGTCAAGATTTGACTCCCCATTGTATTAAGCCGGTAATGGAGGAGAGAGAGAGGGCCGTTCAAATAATTTTTATCTGGCTTTCTCCTTACTTTCTCTCGAAAAAATCATCAGCTGACCCCAAAGGGACAAAAACGGCTCTTTATTGTGATTATGACTGATTGACCATGTCCACCCTTTCTTCACGTTCCACTCTCCTTTCTTTTCCCCTTGTCCTCATGACCTTTTCCCCATTTCCTCTTTCTTCACGTCCCAACCGATCGATCCTCCAATAAAAAAAACTTATTTCTCGTGATGACCAAGTCCAGGCTTACGCACACACAATAGACCAACGTCTATTGTAATAAATGTTCTTGTTCATATTTTGTCCAAGCCTACGCTGAATTTTTCCTGGATATGGGAAGTTAAAGGAGATTAAAAATTAGAGTTGAACAAGTCTCCATCTGATTTGAGCCCCATTTGTATTTTTACCATGGCTAAGCTCAACTACGAGAGTCCATAATTTAGAAAGAAAAAGAATCGTACATGTTTAATGTGCTTACAAGTTGACATTAGCCAATGTTTGTGTTTGTGTGTGGGGGCGGGAGGGAAGGGGGAGAGTGCGTGAGAGTAAATGTGGAAACGTTAAATCTTGTCGTTATATAAGAATAAAATATGATAATAATACAGACTGCCATGTGGTCGTCGTTATCGTGTCGTTAGCTCTACTCCTTTCATCCACTTCTCACCATTCTAAATCCCCGTCTTGCCCACACACACACATTCTCTCTCTCTCTCCTTCATGCAAGACTTGTCGTACGGTCGTCTCGACAAGCCAAAGCAGGGTGCTCAAGCTAAATTACGCATATGGCGTGGTGGGTACATAATTTATCCACAATATTGCACACACGCGCTCCCCTTCTCAAAATTACAGCTCCTTTCTCCAGTTAAATACATGTGCTCGAACCCAAGTGCTCTCTCTCCATCTACAACAGAGCGATTGAAAGGAGTAAGAGTTAAACGGAATTAAATTGAAGACGGGTGAAGAACGGGGTTAAGATGGTTCTACATGATGATGACCGAGCAACTCTGTTGTATATTGTACGTCGTATTGCACACATTCATTCACACGAAATCCAAATGGAAATAAATTCCCGGCATTCTGTTCTTCAGAGGTGCTTTGAGTGTGCGTTTAGCAACAATTGATTGTGACGTCATTGTACCGGAGAGTTGTATTGGCTGTCATTAAAAGCACATCAAAAAGATGGGGATCATTGACCCTACTTACTTTCTCTCTCGGAAAATTTGAAAGGGCACGTGTTTTTTTGTGTCTGTAAAAACAAATTTTGGAACCCAGTCGGGATTATCTTTTGTAAAAAAGAGAGAAATGAGTTAGATATGACATGGATATACATTTTGTGTATGAAAATCATCTGGAAAAGAATCAAGAAAATTCAAATGCATTTTTCTGGATATTGTTTTGTAAAGGCGGATTAAACTGAACATTTTTTTGCAAGCACTCTCTGGATTAGAGGACTCCTGATTGGTTTGAGCCTGACAAGTAAAGAAAAAAGTATAATTGTGAGATGATTCTGGGTTCAATTTTAATGAGGATCAAGTGGGAGAATGAGAAAGTAAAGACCAAAAAAAACATGATTTCTTTCTGGATATTCTGAACAGAATGTATCAACTTTCAAAAATAAACTTCTGGAGGGATTGGTGTGTATGGTTTAGATACTGTAAATTAAATTCAATGAGCCTCATATCAATTTAAGAGTATCCCAAAAAGTGCAAAGAGTTGAAATGTCCCTCATGAACTTTCATTAGAGCCAATTATCCAGGGTAAATTGGGAGGAAAACTTTAAGGAAAAATTTTGGAAAATAAGAAATTTTTAATGAGAACCAAGTCAGCATTAATCTTTGAATATTTTTTTAAAATATTGTGTGTATGAATGTTGAACAGATTTTCCTGTCAATTAAGAGGATGCGATTGAAGTGACAGGATTAAAATGAAAGTACCTGTGTGTGTATCTCCTTGCCTAGTTAACATGACATTGACTGGGATTTGTGGGAAGAATATACGATAATTCTATGGTAATAGTTGGATTCTACCTAATGTCTGCACAATTATTGATGACAAATATGTGCATGACATCTTCCACGAATGACAAGGTTGTGCTCCAGTTACCCCATTTAATGATGTTCATAATTAAGAAATTATACAAGAGAGAGACTGTGTATATAGACCAATTAGATTCTTCCATCTTCCTCCTGACTAATGAGTGATTATCAGTGGCAGAAAAAAGTGCATTATCGTCAAGGCACTCTCTAACTCAAGAGGAAAGTGAGAGTGAGGATTTTTGCAAAGTCGCTTTTTTAATTATTTAATTGAATTTTCAGTGTAGTTTAAACATTTGGAAAAGAAATATGTTGGTTGACCAACTATTAGCTTTTAGTGTTCTCAATGCATCGTTACCTCTTCTTGTCGATCTATACGAAGAGGAGTATCGACTGGCGGATCGGAGAATGAGTTTCAAGAGTGATCCTCCCAATTTTAATTTACCCACGAGGGATGAGAGGAATTTTGATTTTATAATTGGTAACTACATAATAATCTTGATATAATTTTTATGTTGCTATATTTGATTGACAGTATTCTAAATTCTATTCTTAGTTGGAGGAGGGACGGCTGGTTGTGTTGTTGCTAGAAGACTAGCCGAGACTTACAATTTCAGGATTTTAGTATTAGAAGCAGGCGGGAATCCACCGCCATTAGAGACAGTGACCTCATTATCTCAATCCATAAAATACATCCCATCCATTCATCACTTGTACAGTTCAGTCCCGCAGAAAAATGCGGCCCTCAGCAATGACGGGGTAAAATTTTTTTGGTATTTTTTTTGAAAATAATTGGAAAATTGGTAATTAATTTTTGAAAATCAAAAGATAGTGAGAGCATCAGCAGGGAAGATGCTGGGAGGGTCAGGTAGTCACAATTCTGGACAGTATGAAAGAGGTTCTCCCTTTGATTTCGACAATTGGGCGGCTGTGACAGGAGATGAGAGTTGGAGTTATGAAAATATTCTCAAATTTTTTCTAAAGTCTGAAAACTATGAAGGACGTTTTAGCACTAAAAATGGTGAGCAAAAAAGCATATGATTCGATTCAACTGGACCGATCGACACTAGACTATGATTTTAACAAAGGTCATCACCAGAGGGGTGGACTGCTCAGTGTTGTCGCTCCAGAGGTCACTTTTGAAGATGACATTTGGTTCTCTGCAGCCAAGGATATGGGATACAATGTTTACGACTCGAATGGACCACAAAAAATTGGTCAGTCTCAGCAAACAATTTAATATGAGCTTTGGATTAATTTCAAAATTTTAAAAAATTTTACTAGGATTTAGTCCGGCGGAGTACAATTGGAAGAAGGGTCGTCGAGTAAGTTCTTACACTGGATTTCTCAAACCGCTCGAAGAGGAGCAGGAAGAGACACTCACAATCCGTCGTTACTCCGTCGTGTCCGAGGTGTAATTTAATTGTCAATTTAAAATTTGAAGAACCATTATAATATGAAGATTTTTTCTGAAATTTAGATACTGTTCGAGAATAATACGGCAGTTGGTATTCTGTATCATCGACATGGGATTCCTATGGTCGCTTTTGCTAGCAAAGAAGTCATCCTGAGTGCCGGGGCTTATTTGTCTCCGATTTTGCTGATCAAATCTGGAATTGGACCCAGAGACCAACTTGCTGCAGCTAATGTGAGTGAAATCGCACTACAATGTAGACAATGAAATTAATGATTTATATTTAATTTTAGAAAGAACCGGTCGCTATTCTCCCAGTGGGTCAAAACATGCAAGATCACGTGGCACTCAAAATGCCACCAATCCTCGTGGATGATTTGAGCGTTTTCAAGTACTCCAACCTGACATTTGACGATTTTGACACTTTTGTCAGTACCGGAACTGGTAATGACTTTTTTTAAAAAAAGATCTGATTTCATATTTTAAATTAAAATTAAATATTTTCTTTTTTTGGAAGGGCCTTTAAGTTTCGACAGTATGCACGAAGCATTCCTTTCTTCCAGTCGAGCTTCCAGCTTAGATAAAAATGAAAATTGGTCGGACATTCAGTTGTACTTGAGACAAAAGACAGAACCCAATTCACCTCAAAGTTTGTCCTTGACCTGTACAGTTAATTTGAGTCGACCTAGAAGCCGGGGCACTCTCAGTTATAATATCAAGGCTGATACTTTGGAAGAAAGTTTGATTCCTATTATGGACTACAATTTTTACTCTGACCCAAGTGACGTGGACGTAATGCTGGAGGGGATGGAATTTTGCAAGATGATTGTGGAGACACCCACATTCCAACACATTGGTGCTCGGTTTGACCCAACCCCCATTCCAGAATGTGCGGGTCAATGGGAGTATGACAAATGTTATTTGAGACATCGCTCCGATACTAATTTCCATGTAACCAGTACTAACATGATGGGTCATAAGGATGACCCTCAGGCTGTGGTCGACACAAAACTGAGGTCAACTAAATTCCAAATTGATTTTTTTACATAGAATTTTTAACATTTTCATTTGAAAGATAATTAATCTTTTTGTAGAGTACGAGGAGTTAATGGACTTCGAGTCGTGGATGCATCAGTGATGCCTTTTGTGACGAATGCGAATATTCAAGCTCCAGTCATCATGATCGCAGAGAAGGTTTCTGTAGATATTCTCAAAAAGTGGGGGTCAGGACATGGGCGGAGAAAGGGAGAAAAGGAGAAAACTAAGGGAAAGTTGAAAAATATAATTTTGAACAGGAAATTTCACAAGTAAATTTTAACTGACGTCCAAGCAAAAGGGAGACAACAAAAGACAAAACTTATTAATTTAGACGAGAGTGTGGGATGGTTGTGTAAATAAAATAAATTTTATCCTTCTTTGCAAATCGTCAAATTTTCCTTGCCACTCTGTGGAGCGAGAGAGTGAGAGAGTGAGTGTGTGTGCTAAATTGATAAAGTTGTTCTTGCGAATTAATTTTTGATTGTACTCTCGCCCCCATTCAACCATCAAATGTGAAGGGGAGGGTCTCTCCCTCTTTTCTTTTGTGCACATAATGAGAGTTCTACGTGCACAAAGGGAAGATACAACACTGGATATATATAGTACAGACATCATAGGAGAGAGATAGTGGGGTGTGTGTGTGTGTGTAGTCGAAATCTGATGATGATTTTGTTTTGTGTAAATATTAGGAGAAACAACGTTTTGCCTGAATTGTCATCACACTCTCTCACTCTCTCCATGCTTTGTACTTCAAAACTTCACATTTATTCTCTCTGTACACACGCACAGAAATAGAGACATTATATGAAAATGTTGATAATGGGACTGATCCTTCATGGGTGTGTTGTATTGTGTGTGTGTGTCAGAGGACACAGACACAAAAACAGACGATCGATCACACACACTACCAGCCGCGAACACATTGCTAATAAATATTCATGTTGTCTCTCATTCCTTCCTCTGAAAATAATGTGGAGCTTAGCAAGGTTTGCCCTGATCACCAGGGAAAACATTCTATACCTAATTAACGACTCCTCTCCCTTCACTCCAGTCAAGCCCAGTCAACCTCTCAGTTTGTCCGCAAACTTTTTCTGTCCCCATCCCTTGTTATTTTTAGTCAAAATTTTGATGAAGTCCATTATATATTTAGCATACAATTATTTAATACAGTGGAGGGAAAATTTTCTCGTTCATGTAAATATATTACAGGCATACACGTAATACACGACGTGGTAATATAAAAACGGAATAATTTAGTTGTGTGTATGTAAATTAGAAATTAATACATTCAGTACTCTTCTCCTACAAAACAGAATGCTTTCACAATTACACGACAGAGTCGGATCGATTTGACCAGAAATGGTTGTTGTTCTTGTTGTTTACTCTCTTGTAATATTTGTGAATGAGGACGGTGTAACATAATTGCCATTTATTCGTAATGGGTGCAACATCTTTCAATTTCCCCGATCTGATTCAGTGCAGCCACAATATTTATGTAGCTCGTCCATAAACTGACGTGACCATGGAAAGGTGGGCACATAATTTGAACGGGATTTCTAATCATGTCAGACTGCTTAATGATCAAAATCGCTAAATGTTATCATTAAGTGACGCCAGTAATTTTGAACAAAGGAATAGCCAACAAGCATGGTTATATCCACATTGAACGTATTTGTGGAAATCACAAATTTAACCACATAAAATATAATTTTGCAATATCCTATTTAGTCGTGTCTCAATTGTGTGTCTGTGATTTTTAGCTTGGAATCCAGGAAAACTGCATCAATTTTCAAAAATAGTCGTGCCTTTAATTAGCTACCTTCCTCTGGAATCCTGTTGTAAAATCATAACTACCTAGGGAAAATTATAGGAAAGAGAAATTGCAAATTATTGACATTTCAATTGAAGTGCAGCAATCCCGGGGCCGATTAGCCTATACTCCACACACGCATACTACACACGCCTACAATGTGTGTATGGCAAACTGTGTCAATTATTATTTTAATACTTTAGTGAAACCTAATTTCCTCAATTATTTGTAAAACGGACACTGGAGCCAGAATGAGGGAAAGAGAGTCATTTCTCGCTTACATAACTTTTCATCAATATTGAGTGGTGTGGATTTAAAATAATTGCACCCCAATATTGCATACTCTGCCACACACGCAGACATACTTCGCAATGGTCCACCATAATCTAAGGTACGACATGAGGGGATTGATATGTTCAAAAGAAAATCAAAATGAATGGCTTTTCTACACGAATTGCTTTCTAAAGACTGCAACTTTTTCCCCTGCCAAAAGAATCCATAATGGATTTAGCAACATTTCTCCTCTTGCCAACAACCTCCCCTCCCCTCCCCCCTCATTCTCTAACACAAATACCATGGGCAAACATATGGACAGATTACAGGTAGTTGGATCCCTAACACAATTATTTCCTAATACAAGAAAAAAAAGAAAATTTCTTTAATACTTTCTCCAGCCGCCTAAGCCAAAATGAATGGAATCAGTTTCTCCTTTCTTCGAAGAAAAAATTTTCTTGAGGAAAAAGTCTAATCATTTCACTTGACAATTATCTCATGTACATTTAGGGTGACACAATGGATTCCAAATCAAGTCGTTTATTCATTCAATTAAGGATTCTCCCTTCCTCCTTGCATTTGTACACCACCTTTTAGACTAATTGTCTCTTTTTCTCTTTTAGTGTGACACAATCAGTGTCCTCTCGAAAGGAGGGAGGAAGTCGGCTTTTGGCAGTACTTGTGGCTTCCCTCCAGACACACAATTCAATTAATTGTCAATTATGTTCGGACATGGAGAAAGATCAAAGAAATGGAGCCGCTGCTTAGGCCTCCCTTTTTAACTCGGCCAAATTAATGTAACCATGGTTTAGAGCTGGCAATTACCAATTTACATTGTGGTCGTTTTGATGCTGGATTTGTTGACAACATGGAACATTCCCTGTCCCACCACAACTTTCCCTCTCGTCCTTTCTCCTCTTCTAAAACTAATAATTTATTTGAAACACAATAATCGATTCCAAGTAGTCCACCGTCTCAGTTTCTGTCTAGACAGTCAAGGAATAATTACATTGATATTTAAAAGTTACAATCTTACATGAGCAATTTTGGTGAGGAGAATATGGGCCAATTATATTAAGAAAGCTACTTTGGACATTAAGACGTGTAGAATGAATAGTAGAGTTGCGAATTAATCGAAGGAGGGATAACCCTTAGCAGCCTTAGCAGCTCCATGTAAACAAATGTAAAATGACCAGCGGAAGGGAACCGCGCCCGCTACAAGCATACAAGAAATAATTAATGTTGATGTTCAATGCTGTAATTTATCCTCCCGGGCAAAACTTTCCCCAAAATGTGACTAGTGGTAGAGAGAAAGCCTTTCGTATTTACCATCAAACTTACTTTCCCTCCTTCACTCTGACCACTGAAGGAGTAAGGATTGCCACGCTGTGATATCCAAGTTAGGCAAGGTTAAGTCAGCAATTTGTGTGTGTGTGTGTGACAGTTCTCTTCCCTTGAGAGTAGATGTATCAAAAAAGGAAATTCAGCCAATAACTCATTTCACTCGAAAACAAAATTGAGTCCACACACACACGACCACAATCCTTCGTCCTTTTCACCACCGGCCAACTTGAAGAAAGCAAGTTGAAGGAGGTTTTCATGATAGAAATTATACCCGGGGATTTTTTGACAGTGTGGCGTGGCATGAAGGGTAACCCTAGCTTTCTCTCTTACATTACTTTGGAAAGAAAACAAAAAGAACAGAGTATATAACCCATTTTCCGGTTTCATTCTCTCTCCAAAAAATGCAAAAAAACTGTTCAAGTCTACGTTAATTACTCAGTCAGTCTCTTCACTCGTTTCAACATGCAGGAGGAGCAGAGAAAGAGAGAGAGAGTGAAAGGGAAAATCAATTTTCTCATATAACTATAATTTGAGATTTTTGGGGAGAGAAAGACGGGAAAATTGGCACATTAAACCAGAACGAAGGAAAAATGAAGGAAATCCGCTAAAGAGAAAAAAACAAGAGAAGACAAAAACATTTTTTCACTGCTTTCACAGTCCAATAAATTCCTTTCTCTTTCTCTCATATACAGACAGAGAACTTATAGAGGGTGGAGAGTGTGTAAAAGAAGAAATAAATGTAATTTAGTCCCTTCCTAGATGATCATTTAGATTAGCACTAAAAATCCAGCGTTTGTGTGTGCGGCTGTTCATACGCAGAAACACACAAAGATTATGGAGTGGTGTGTACACAAATGAGGCGGAATTTTTTTGTGGTGTGTTTGTGGAGGGAGAAAAAGAGGAATAAACTGTGAAATATGTTTTTTGCAAGTCTATTATAAAAATAGAAAAATTTTTTTTGGACTCTCTCTCCGCCGTCATTCCACCAAATGGGAATCGGAGGATGAGACTGTTACATAATATTACATTTTATATCTGGAGATGGGGAAGTGTGGGAAGTGTTAAATGGGTAAAAGAAGAGAGAGGCAAAATTATTGCTCCAGCTACAATATTTAAGAGGATTGCCTTTGCGTCATGAGCACAAATCAAAAGTCAGGGTTGGAGACAATCATTGTGTGTGTGTGCATGTGTGTGTGTGTGGGAAGGATCTTTTGAAAGAGTTTAGGTACTTGGGCAACAAAAAATGTTTGTTGTGGGAAGAGGAGGGGAGAAAGAATCTTGTTCCTCTTGTCTGTAGAAATGAGACTTTCCCTTGTAGACATAAGGAGGAAAGTGGTGCTCATAAAGAGGTATAAAAATTGTGTTGGGCTGGAACTGGATATAAAAATGAGGGAAAGTATTCTTTCTCCCTTCAACTGACTCAAAGTCTGCCACTGTATTTTGTACGAGGAGAGGGAGAGTCAATGAGAGACGATCAAGTGCTAAGCGTTTACTCCCTCTCCTTTCATACATATATAGGAAACTTGTGTATTGAGAGAAAGAGGGAAGGGGGAGCGAGAAAAATGGAGGGAGAGACTCTTGGACTCAATGGAAAAGAACTGGACAGAGTGAGAGGCAGAGAGCTGGGGTAAGCATTCAGAGGTGATGAATAGGATGGATGGGTCATTTCCAGTATAAGAAATGAAGTTGATGCCATTGCGAGAGTACGAGTCAACGTGGAGAGAATGGCCAAAAGGAGGAGGAGAAGACGAAGCTCGTGATTCTTCTGATGAGAGTTCCCCTCTCCCTTTCTCTCTCTCCATATCACATTCCATTGCATTTTGGAGAAAAAACTGGGAGAGCTGAATTGGATTGCATTGGACATTGGCTTTGAGAAAAAGTTCTTTCGAGGAAGAAACTGAAGCTGAGGGAGAAGAGAAGAGAAAAATATTGTGGGACTGAGAGTCAAGATCCGAGGAGCTTCTCCTCCTCTTTCTCTTTGGGGATCCTTCAATAAATTTCTATATAATATGTGTAGCGACAGGGATATTGTATCTATAGGAATAAAAAGGGAGGGAGGGTTTTTCCTTGAGAATTTCCAGCTTGACCTGTTCTTCCCTTTTTCTCTATCCATGTATAGCTCTAACCAAAGTTAGCACACTAACCTATTCCTTTTTCCTTCTCCAGAATACGAAATTTTGTTATAGAAGAATTTTCCATATGTAAGGAAGAATTCGCCCACTTGTAAAAATTCCGTGTTTTGAGAGTTCTCATAAACATATCCCCACAGGTTTCCTTCTAAAATGTCCAACTTTATTTTTACCTACTTTGCAGTGGTCTCCAAAAATTTGGATTAAAATATTTCAAAATTGCATGTACAGTTTTTTTTGGGAATTTCTCGATTTTTGGAGGAATTGCAGTGAGACAATTTATTCAGAAACTAGTTAAGTGCATGACTAATATAGAGTGTGTAGAACTCGGGCTATTTGACACAGAGAAGGAGAAGGAGAAGAAGAAGATGCGGGTAGCTTAACTTTTAGATGTAGCATTTTTTATTATGTTTTCTCTCCGTCTGTGGAAAATAAAGGGAGGACCCTCTCTTCTCCCTGACTTTCCTCGTCCCTCCTCCACGGAATCTTGTGTATAGATGTTGAGTATAGATGGTTTGTAAATGCAGAGGCAGTATAATAGGGAGGGAGGAGGTGGAGGAAGATGGAGGAGGAGGTTGGTTCGTTGGGTTGATTTATGTGCCCACACACCTTGAGCCCTTCACACTCCCAATCGTTTTCTTTCACATGGTTTCATGGATTATTTTGTCTTTTATCATGCCATCTGGGTCGTCCCTTAGTGAAATTGACTTGGACTTTTTCTCCCTCTTCACTCTCCTCCTATCGACCACTTGAAAACCCCCCAAAAAATCTTCTCCTTGCCTAACCATCCATGTGACAGTCTTGAATTTCCCTTGGCAACTAGATTTTTCTCATTTCGATTTCAGCCCATAGTCATAGCTCACCCCCATGAAAACCATCCTCCTCATCTTCCTCAATCTCTATAACCCACAGACAACTGTCGGTCCCTCCCCCTCATCCTCTTCTTCCTCCCTATAAAGCTATTGTCATGTGTACGAAGCCATCATCTCACCTCCAGACAGAAAGATCAATACACACACCCACTTTACTAGAAGGCTGCTCTTCACATGATTTGCTAGGAGAGGCTTATCAATTGACTACATTTATATTCATTCCTCCACTCTATCGCTCCAAAGCCCCATTCTCCAGATTATTGTGTATTTAAATGTATTAACCCCCGCACTCCCATACAACCCCTCAACATCGAACGTGATGTACATATATGTACACTGGCGTAGTGTCGGAAGGCGGGAAACAGGAAGTCCTGCCGACCGCCAAGTGCAAATATAATCTCTATTTACATTGTGTAACCTCGTCTACTCACATTTTCTTCTTTCTGGTGGGGAATTTTCCCCCGTTAGAATGACTCTGGACGACAGTACGATGGAGCTCAGTTGAAAGTTGGTCAACTTTCACTTTCTCTCCCCCGCTGTTTAGTCTGGTTTGTCTGGCCTCACACACACACTCAGTCTGCACATTGGACTGATAATCTGGAGAGAAGAATTATCTAAGCAAACACACACAGGGAGAAAATTCTCAATTTCTCTGTGGGGTATGTACGCTGTGTGGGAGAACCAATACCCTGTGATTACACGACGTTATGAAATAGATTAAAAGATCCAGTGAAATTCATGCAAGCCTGTCCCTGTGTGTGTATCTCTCGATTTTCAACATTCTTTCCGAAATTCCCTGGCCTCTCTCGTGTCTCCCTTCAACACTCGGTAGACAGAGGAGAGGAGGGGAGGTTAAGCCAGTATCCATTGGGAATGGAAACCTTTCTGCCATTGGAATTCCCTTTTTGCCCTCTCTCTCTCTCTCAAGTGGACCGCGGAATGGAATTCCAGTGTACAATGTACTCCAGGCATTTTTTAACGCCCCCACCACTCTGCTCTATTGTACTCTTCCATGATCTTTGTAGTGGAGAGGAGAGGGGGAAAGAGGGAAACCATACATACGCTCACAAACACAGACACACTGGAATATTCGGCCAATAATAAATTGACTGTAATTTGCAGGAATTACAAAAGTTCTTTTCCTCCAGTGTCCCCTTTCTCTACTCTGCTGTCTTTTATTTGCTGGTCTTTCCTGACTCGTGCGTGCGTGTGAGCTTTGTTTTCTACCCTCTCAAATTCAGTATTGAGAGTCAAAGAGTAAATTCTGGAGAAAATCAAAGAGAAAGTTCTTTCTTTTTTCATTTTCACGCAAATTCTTTTCCAGTGCAATAATTACAATTTATTCATCCTCTTCTCCCCTCTCTCTCATGCATAAATTCTTCAAAGGAACTAAAAAAAGATGTTCTGTTCTCCTCCCTTCTATCCTTCTCATCTTCCTCTCATCTCATGTCTTGTGGGAATTTTCACAAGCATTTAGTATCTTCCTAATTATTCTCCCAAATTTTGGCAGCTCAGAAATGGGATAAAGTTGGAGAGAAGTACAGACATGGAGAAACCGAATTTCCAAATTTACATCCGACTATTTAAATTTTGTGAATAAAACCGAGAGTCGTACGCAAAATTTGTATTTTTATCCTCACCGAAAAAAAAATCAAGAGAATTGTGGAGAGGGAGAAAGTCTGTCTTCTTTCCATTTCACAGTATTAACGATAAGAATAGAAAGGGAGAAAGAGAAAGCGATTGACGGGTAGAGTATGGAGGGGGGAGAGAGGGCATTAGCGGTGAAATTAGATGGTAGTGTAAAGTGTTATGTGTAGCATAGGAGGAGAGGACGGGCGAGTCGTAACTTGTAATGGGAGTCTCGACTATAATCATATTCTTGTAAAGTGAGATAGGAGAAGAGGAAAATGAGGATTTGGCTACAAGTACAAGTACAGGGCTTTTCCTTTTCTCGAGAGAAGAACACACACACGGAAACACGTATGCATCTTCCTACATGGCGAGTGAAAGGGAGAATGGGGAAATCTGAAGAGGTGATCATAGCAGCGTAAATATCCATGTTTACTTCCTTCCGCTTCTCTTCCTCCCCTCTCCTTTCCCTCTGTCTTGGGAAGCCAGTCATCGTCTCTTTCGATTAGCTTCCTTCAGCTACATTTCCTCCCTCTCTCCATCCATTCCTTTTGGCTCATCTCATTCATATGAAATGCTAATATTAATTCTAATGCTAGTAAGGCCGGGAGTATCACTCCGCCCTCCCTTTATAACCATCCCCGACTCTCCCTTCCATCCTCCAGCACAACTAGAGAAAGCATAGAGGCATAGACAAACAGATGGAAAATGCAAATGTAAATGCCTCATGATTCCAGAGGAGGGAATTAACTAATTGCTCCATCCTACCCTCCTCCCTTTGTCTTTTGAGCCGATTAAAAATCTTGACTCATTTTCTTCAGCCTCATTACGTCCATTTGATTGTATCCTTTTTTTACAGCTCACCTCCTCCCGTGCACTCCCTTGCATTACTCTCCTCTGACTGGCTGGGATTATATTGAAAATTTGAGGGGTTTGTCGGGGAGAAGGGAAAAATTGGAGATTCTCATGATAAAGAGAAGAGAAGGAGAAGAGAGCAGAGGGTTCTAAGGGGGAGAAAGTTGGAGAAAAAAGGTCCTTGGATCCTGGAGTCTGGAGAGAAGGGAATTTAATATGAGTACAGTTCACTTGGCTCAATTCTCCACGAAAAGGACCCTCGTCGTCGTCACGAAGGATTGAAAGGGAAAGTATGTTGGCTGTGTGAGCGGGATGGGTGGGAAGAGAGAGGAGAGAATATTGTGGAAGAAGAAGAATCTCAGCTGATTTTCCATGATTATTCCATTCCTGGATGCTTATTTCCACCTCAATAAATTCCAGTTTCTTCTTCTTTTATACGGACCCTTCTTTCATACATACATACAGATGTTGATTGAGTCTCTCTCCTATCCTCATATATGTATTAAAAAGTGTACCCAAAAACGGGAGACAAGGATGAAACGGGGAAAAAAGAAATTTTGCTGCTAATGCTGGGCTGTGCAATTCTTTAAAGTACACACACATCAGCACTCTATACACAGCTACACGTTTTTTACAACCCCTTTTGAATGTTTTGTGAGAAGGAGAGAGAGAGAGTCTTTCAAAATAATTTGACTAGCCTTCCACCTCCCCTTTTTCTTTCCACTTGATGCATTTGTATGCATTTGTCCTCACATTTGTTCCCTCATTTTCTGGCACTTGTGTCACACTCCTGTTCTCTGTCTCCTCCACCCCATTCAACTGTTCATCTTGTTCCCAACCAGACTTTTTTTCACAACCTTCTCTCCTTTGACTTGTAGCTTTTGTGCTGGAGAGAGAAATAATTTTGTGTGTAGAGGAGTACACAATTCGATTAGAAAGGAGTAATTCTAGAGTGTATAGAGAGTATCACACACACAAATCACAAAGTGCCAAGTCAAATGAGTTTTTCTTCTCTATTCACTAATTTACAGTCTGTTTATTATGAAGCTTGCACACTCCATACCATACTTCTCTTTATGATAGTCCTGTCTTCTCACCAACGTTTAATAAATCCCTATAATTTAAATGACTCCCGGAATATTTTTGATAAACCAAATGAATGACAAATTTGGTAGGGGTATAAATTGTTCATAATGAATTCCATTGACATTCAATTAATCCGTACTGTAAACTCAACTACAGTGAGTCGTTTCGAAAACTTTTGAAGGATTTTTTGTGATCTGGGTTATTATAATGAGTTGTACGGTACCCGGGTACATTGTGTATGTAGGGAATGTGTGGTGACGCTCACAAAGAATTTTTTTCTAAATATACCAAAAGCATTCCGATCCACTCTGTGAACATTTTGGCTTGACAATAATGTCTCAGGATTAAATGCACACTTTTTTCCCTCCTCCTTTCTTCCCTTCCCCTGTACCTCCAAGCGTACTAGTTTTTAACACTCGCCTCGGATTCCTGTCTATTTTTTCCCCTGCCAAATATAGGGCCATTTATTTTGTCACCGCTTCCCTCTCCTCCTCCTCCTCCTCCTCTCGTCGTTTTTTCCCAATTTTTTTCCCCAAACAATCCTTCCAAACCTAAATAGCTTTTAAGAGTCAAGTCCAATTTGGAAGAGCTCTCAATTCTGAGAAGCACTCCTGCTTTTGTGCATAAGGTAGTATGACCTCAACGCTTCCTCCTGTTCACAAGGAAAACCAGACAACCAGACCACCGTCACGTTACGTAAAGAAGGTCAGATAAAAAGTAAAAAAAAACTTTTTTTCTGAATTTGGCTAAGAAATTTAATCTGGTATTGGGAAAGAAACTTTGAATCAATTCCGTTTTTTTGTCTTCCACCCCAAAAAATCCAGAGCAAAATCCAGTGGAATGGAAGAAAGTGGAGCAGTTAGTAATCATTAAACATAATGCATACAGAGACATGTAGAGAGAGAGAGAGGAAAGTCCCTTGTCATCTCAACATTTTTTAAAATGTACCCCCAAATGCAGAGAGTTGAAGTCATTTATTTGTCTTTCGTTTCTCCAAGGATATTTTTAAGGAGGAACTCCCTGACTTTAGAACGAGAAAAAAAAACTTTGAGAGAATGTCAACAGAATATTTTTTCTTGAAATTCCTTTTCATCCTCCAGTCCTGTCCACACACACACACGTTCAGACGGAGAGAGAGACACACACACAAACACAGAATCGATGCATCTCATCTTTCCCAGCGCTGGGAATAGGCTAAGTAGAGCTTGTATAGTTTCAAAGAGTCTTATTTTTCCCTTTCCTAAACAATATGTACATTCCAGAGTATATTTAGTCCATTACAGAATATAAATAGCATTTAAAGTGGTTCGTTAGTCAAACTCCACGGGAAAAGTGGATACTCTTCTGATGGAACAGCAAGAAGACCGTCTGGGTCACCCACACACATTGTGTGCGGGTAACTGAAGGGAGAGAAGAGGAGACGTAGGAATATTTAGATGGAGGTAATTAGAAATGGGAAGCTAATGTGAATTAAGAATTACAACTAATTCGAGCATACGGATTTAGCCATGCATTTTGATTCTGATAAATTGGTAAAGATTAAGAAGCCTCTGACGCTGTCTCTGGGTTTTGATGATGTGGCGGGTGGCGAGAAAATGGGGAGATGATAACAAGACGCGGATAATGATGAAGGACTAATGATGATGGTGGGAGGAGGGAAAGGAGGAGAAAAGGTAACTCCAAGTGAAAGAGAATAAAGGGAGTCTCCACTTTATAGATAGATAGAATAGAGAAAGACATTCTTTGTCTTTAATATACAAAGCCGCCGTTTGGAAACAGAGGAGAAGGGAGGGAGGGAGAGGCGGCGAGAAGAAAAGGAGACAAGGTTGAAGTTGACTAACGTCCCTTGTTGACTACCCGGTAGAAGACGAGGAGGAGGAGAGGGAATGAAAGATTGCAGATGGGTCTCTTGCAATGCTCCAAGATCCTCGTCTCTCGACTTTACATGAACTTGAGAGGGAGAGAGAGGGAGAGGGAGAGGGAGGTAGGAGGAATAAACGAATGAAAAATATAAAGACACTTTGTATTCCCAAATACACATTTTTCTCACAGCATACATAAGACTGGCTTTCTATTTTCCCTTCTTAAAATACTCTCCAAAAGGAAAATGTCTTCATGAGAGGTTCCATGCAATGCAGTTGTTTTACACAATACAGTTTATAGAAAATTTAATATGTCTGCACTGAGTGATGAACTTTATGCCATGGAGACAGTGACATGAGAAGGAGGAGGAGAGAGAGAGAGAGAGGTGACTGACGTCACCCAAAACAAGGCATGAAGATGAGATGAGAGCTCATGAAGGATATTCAAGAGTACAAGAGGATATGTGTAATGATGGGCTGATCTCTCTCGACTTTAGACTCCATAAACTGGGAGGAGAGGAAGATGAAGATGCCAAGTCAGATCCAGTACATCAAGGGCATTGTCCTCCCCCTCGGAAAAAGTAAGAGGGAAAACACAAGAGGGAAAGTACAATAAAAATTGGGATGGAATGGATTGGGCTGGGTCTTGTGTAGAACAGAACTGCCCACATTATTTATGCTTTTTTACAATTCTGTTTTGCTCCTGGTAGAGAGAAGTCATGTATAAAAATGTGTACACAGTTTTCTATATCATAGGAGAAAATAGGAAATGATGGTCCCCTTTGGTCACTACAAGTCCCTGTTTGTGTGTTTGTCCCGGAAGGAAAAGTTTGCTTTCATTTTCAACTCCCTCATTCCATAGTTTCCTCCTCCTCCTCTCAGGACAGGACAGGAGAAAGTCTTACTCTTGTATACTTTCCCCACTAAATCATACTTTTTGACTTTACTCCGGCGTAGCAAAGAAAATCAGACGTGGAAGGGAGAAGAGAGAGTATTTTCATCATAGTCCTTTCACTTTTTGCACTGTCTCCGGTGTTTGAGGTAGGTGAGCTGAGACTCTTGACTCTCACTGGGTCAACACAACGAATTGAGAAGAAAGAACATTGCAGACGGATGTCCCATTTGTTTCATTGGAAAGAAAGAGGAAAAATGGTGGAGAAATGTAGGACTTTTTAAAGGGAAAAAATGTATTTATTCATTACTCCGACACACACACAAACAATTTTAAAAGAATGAGCTTCTGAGGAAGCACCTGAGTCTCCATTGTTCCCTCGTCTTGGGTGTGTGTGTGTCTACGTACAGAGGAAGAGGAAGGAAGAAAGGGGGTCTTTTGTGCCGAAAATTCTCTCCCGAGTCGTCCCATGACAACCTGTTCTATATACAAAGAGGGGATATAAAAGGGGGACAGAAAAAATTGGTGTTGCAGAATATAAATAAAAGCATGCTTTTTTGCATTTCCCACTGGAGAGGGAGAGGGAGGGGAAAAGTTAAGAGATGGGCCATGTGTAAGAATTCCCCGCGGATCTTCCTCTCATTCTTGGTTGGGAAAAAAAAGTTTTCAGACTTTTTTCCGAAAGGGAGAGAGAGGTGTCTGTGTGTTGTGTGTGTTAATGCTGTAATGTGCAGGGTGGATGGATAGCCGTAAGAAAAACAATGCGGGTGTATTTTGGGCGCAGATACACACAAACCACACGGACGTACATAGGGAGAGAGGATACGGGAGTTAACAAAGTCTGCTTAACGACTCACCGCAAACGACGGGATACAAGATGTGTGTGTGGCCGTGGAACATGAATGCCGCTGTGAAAATAAGCGCTTTTCCTTAACAAATGACTGTTATTGAATGAAGCTCCCTTCCTCCCCTCCACGTGTGTGTGTGTGTGTGTGTGTGTGTAGGGTTTGGGGGAAAACAGCTGTTTGGGTATGCGAGGAATGGATAGACAGAGTTAAATCCGGGTGCACCAACTTTTCCAGGGATTAGAAAGAGGAAGGAAGAATGGAAGATGGTCTCCTTGGCATTGTTTGTCCATGTGATTAGACCATGTCATTAGTACCTGGTCCGTACACAAACACAGACAAGGATGGAGAGAGGATCTTCCGGGAGGTTCAGGGGGGATGACTGTACAAATGTTGGTCACAGAACAGAATAGTGCTAAGATGACACATGATATATTTCCTCGGCGGAAATAAATGTGTGGCTATGAACAATGGATGTTGACAAGTTTAACCATCATTTTAATTGATGGAGGATCCTAATTTTCCAGAGTAGTTAAGATTTCAGGTGGGGTTTCTTGGGATGGGGCACTTAATTGGGGCTGAGGCAAATTATTATGGGAGCTTTTTGTCATGGGGCCATTGTTAACCTTGAGAATTGTATGGACGGATAATTTGTCGTTGAGATTTTACGACTCTAGCTGGGAATATTCTAAACTTTAATGGGCATTATTCAAATGTGCAAAAAAGTTTTTATACCTTTTCAAAGTGACTGTGTAAATTTTATACATTACATCAAAATCACACTCATGCAGTACAATAAACAGGATCCAACAGTTAAATTCCGAATAGAAAAGGATAAAAGTATCTGTGCTTTTTTGTTATGAACTTGTTTTTCCAAAAAATGTTCTTTTTTATCTCTCCTATTTTGAAAGGAACAAAACGAAGCAATTGTCCTTATTAATATGCATAAATCCATTTTTTTGAGGCCATTTTATTTAAATTGCGCTCTTGACTATGACGGCCATGACAATACAATACTCCTGGATGTGCGTGTGTGTTCGTATCTTCAGAATTATCGTCATCCAGTCAGCTGTTTGGTGCCAGCCTTGCAAAAATTGCAAATTTTTTCCTTTCTTCTCCCCTCCAGTTATGAGTCAACATTTTCCATTTGTACACAGCAAATGGGGTAAGGGATCCCGTACAATTTTTTTTGTTGATAAATAGTATGAAATAAAAGTGGGGGGAGGAGGAGGGAGGGAGATGAAATGAAATGATAAAAAAGACAAAGTCTCTTTCAATGAAGAGAAGAAAGAGTGGTGGAGGGAGAACAAAGATAGGATATGGTATTTCCCTCTCTTTCTCCTTTCTCCATTTTTTGGGTTGTAAAAAGAGGAACTGTGCCTTATATAGACTGTGATTCCTTGTCCTGCCAGAACAAGAAGAATTTATTGCATTTTATTAGGTTAAGTTGCGGGCGGGGGGAGTGGAGAGGATTCTAGTTGAGAGTATGAAATTTGTCCTCATCCTCTCCTCCTCTATAACTGGGAGGAGGAGGAGAACAACAAAACAAAAAAATGGGGCACGGGGAATGAGAAAAAATTGGAGGAACGAAACCTCCTCCTCCCTAGAAAAGGAGGAGAAAAAGTACGAGACAGTTTAAAAGTTGCTAAATAAAACCGCACCGTATATTCTCCTCCTCCCTTTAACTCCAGTCCACAATTCGGCAGAAACACCCTCTTAAACCATCGGACATGTCGGGGTCCGTAAATCTTATTCTCCGGTAAAAACAAACAATCCCTTTTGTCTCTGCCCTCCCTATTCTTCCAAGAGGGGACTTTGTATGTGTAAAAATCTGTATTATTTATATGCACCCAAATTTCGTCTTACTTTTCCGACCCAGTTCTTTGATACATGGATAATAAACCTTGGGAGTGTTCGAGGAGAGAGACAGAGGTTCATATTAAATTTCTTGTTGGTGAATATCCCCTCCACTCAAATCCCCCGTAGTCCACCGTCCCTATCATTAACTCGGGTAAGAGCGCAGTCCCCTCCTTTTGCGATACGGGTATCTCCATCACGGAATGAATTGAATCCTATACAATATGCATGGATGGATGTACCGGAGAGATTGTATTACCGGGGAAATTTATTGTCCGATTTACTTTCCAACGTTCATAAATACCGTATCACATTTGACTCTGATCACTCACTCTCTCTCCAAATGTATGCACACACTGCCAATTAATTGAGGCTAATTAAAAATCCTATGCAAATTGTTAGTTTATTGATCAATCATTTCTCTTTTCTTCCCTGTTTGTTTGTGGAAAGGCATAGTACAGAGTTTTGTGGCACACGTACACTCCACTCCATTTCTCCTTAACTAAAATGTATGGAGAAATCCTTGTGTCATGTCAGAAATATTTTGGCTAGCGATGAGGTCAGCCTTAGTTGAATGGATGCTTGTACGGAGGATAATTAGCCAAATGTTTAAAGATGGAGTACAGAAGGAGGGTGAGCACTAAAATATGGAGAGAGGGGGAGAGAGGGAATGGGGGATATAAATTTTAATTTTCAGTTTCAACTCCATATCTTCCCCTGAAACTGATTTCTCTTGATCTCCATGATACTGGGCTTTTCCCCCATCTGCCCCCCACCCACCTCTACCATGCCCATTCAGCTCAATTAGGGTTGAAAGGGACTGTAATAAATTTCCGGGGGCATAACATAACACGCAATGTATGTCTCTCCCTCCTAAGCTGGAGACAGTCTCTCCATGAATCCACAGCTAAATCTTGATTTAAAAACGCAATGTTGGCAATAATATTTTTTGGGAGGGAGAAAAATATTTTTCAAGTATTATCCCTAGACTAATCTCGTTTTTTCCCCAAATATATTATTATGTGGATTATTGTGAGGTGCAAGTAATAAGGGAGAGTGAGTGAGAGGAGAGAAGTGGAAAGCAATTATATTGGAGAGTTATGAAAATCGATCCAAGGAGAGAGACCCTACATTTCTTTCCTTTTTTGATTTGGACTTGGCTGTCAAGGGGAAGGATTTTAATTGAAACTTCTATTGATTTTGAGTGACAAGAAAATGGAGAGTCAAAAATGTGTGTGTGTGTGTGCAGAGGCGTACAAGGAACAACCGTTCCAGCCTACCTTGTGTGCCTTACCTACTTCATTTGGACAAACAAATCAATTTTTTCTTGTATAAATATTTAAATGTCCTCCTGTGCACAAAATAATTAAGCTAAACTGTACAGTCAGGAAAATCTTGAATGGTTTAAAATCACTTCAAAATGAACACACTTTTGAAAGTTGAAAATTTAAAACCATTTTTTCCAAACTGAATCCTTGCACGCACCCAAAAATGCGTGTATCTATACTGCCTAAAAATTAATGAAAATTTTAAAGAAAATCCAAGATTAATGAACAAAAGTTTGACGGGCAGACAGATTCTCCTTCCATATAATTGATCTGTGTCGTCGAGACGCTGGGCCGTTTAAATATTCAACTTCTTCTAGTGCGTGTGTCCCTATCTGAGAATTTGATTATTGACCGATATTGGTCCGACACAACAAATGTAGGACATTGAATTGAGTCACGAGGATTTTGATCGCAATCATCCCCAAACTTGACCTAGTCCAGAAAACATGGGGAAATTGTAATCCGTCGGCCATAATTAAATGACTTGCTAAATACATGAACAAAATGTAAATAGAAAATATGTACGAGTAGTTAATAATGGATGGTTGTTCAAAGGAAAAATGGAAACAATTCAATTTGGAAGGAATTAAAATTCTGATACATTGCTCTAAATAATTTATGTGATGAAATTCCTCATTCCCATTCCAATTCCAGAGGGCATGGTTTCATGAAAGTAATAATTTGATTCCCCACAAAACATGTCCCTTTTCATGTACCTTTCCATTCCCTCCTCCCTTCTTCTCCCATCCTCCTGGACGGAGAGGGAAGGAGGATCATCAAAAAGTGGGCTTGAGACTAAGTCAACAAGATTTGTGGGGAGTGGTCCTCTCCATTGATACATCCTCCTAAACTATATGGATTGACTATCTGATGAGGTTTCCCACTTTTCATAGGTATAGAGAATGTAATTAAAATAAATAAGTTCTCCCTTTGATAAGGGACAGGAGGGGTCGACGTAAACCGAGAGAAGGGAGGGAGAGGGAGAAATTTCTAATATTTTGCATCATGGATATTATGCTTGATTTGTATAAATATTAGATGAGATTAACAAAGAGAGTCTTCAAACGGGGAGTGGATGTTGCATAAATATTTCACATTTATGCAATAGAGAAATGTGTGTGTAGAGAAAATTTGGAGATTTCCATGATTTCATTGACTCTCTCTCTCTCTCTTGTGAAGAGGCTTCCATTTTAAATCCGAAAACTCCACAACCCTCAACACGACAGTTATTCAACGGTGTGTGTGTGTGTTTACGTTGAATGTGAGTGGATACAGTCAGGGATTGCACTGAGCACAATTGGATGTGTGCACATTTTACGAGGGGAAATAAAAGGGAAGACAAGTCAGCCATGTTCATATTCTCTCTGCCTCAATTTTTCGCAATGTATATTTTATAGAGGGACGAGGAGAGAAGGAAAAAAGTTTGCAAAAAGAATTGTGTGTGAAATGTGCAACGACACTGCCCCAGAATGGCATGGCATGACTATCATGAATTTTTTGACAGTTGCATGTGTACCCGGGACACTCACTCTCAGTCAGGGAGAAGAGAGGAGGAGGAGGAGAGAGAAACCCCCACATAGGGTAATGACGGAGACAGAAAACAGAACACGTTTCTTTTTTAGCTCGCCTCAAAAACTCAAATTACATTCGTACTCCAGTCTCGCTCATTTTTTGGAGACTCCTTTCTATACTCTCTTTTTTTCTCAAATAGAGAGACTGCATGCACGCTGCATACTTGAACTGCGTGTGTGTGTGTGTTCCAGAAAGGGAGTGGGTGTGTGTATGTCACTCTATTCAGGAGAGTCTCTTGTTTACGTAATTCGGTGAAAGGAGAACGTCAAGATACCCAGCATTTATTTCCAGCTTTTGTACATACCGTATATTTTCATATACAATCTAGGCTTGCGATGGAAAAAGATAATAACTGGACATTGAATGAAACCCGGGACAATCACATTTCTTTGACTCCGGGCATTTGTTTTTCAAAAGTTGATTAAAGCTACAAATTGGGAATGGGACTACGAGTGTTTCAGAAAATTTATTGTAATCTCACGATAAAAATGTAATTCCAAAACTCCCGGGTTCAATTTGGAAGAAATTCGGTACACCCAAGTATGTACATTGAATGTCTTTGTGAGACGCGAGAAGATTGAGGACTGGAAAAAAGTCTTTACAAGAGAAGGGAGGAAACGTCTCAAAAAATTTTTTTTCATTCCCCAACATTTTCGTCCCTCTGTTCATTCTACATGATGGCCATTTGGATTGTGAAAGGAGAGGGAGGGGAAGGGAGGAGGGAGAATTCGCGAATTTTTTTTCTTCATACTATCAAGATGAAATGCACATAGCTGTACAGTCTCTCCCTGTGCACGCATCAACAACAAGAATTAGGGTTAGGTTAGGATTTCTCTCTTTTCGTGTGTTGTACAATATATATGTTCCACTACACATTGTCATGTGACCTTTTCTCCGAATCTTGCTGTTCGTCCTTGGAGAGAGAGGGGGGACCACCCCGAGGAATTTTGGAAATTGTAAACCCGTGCACATACACATTTGTTCTGTACATGCATCTCCCTTCATATCCAGTCATTCATGTGTGCCCACGCCTGTTGGTGTGTTCGGCTATACAGATTTGGACCCGCCTTCCCCTCCATTGTTTCCAAATCCTTTCACACACACACAATGAGGGTACTTGATCCATCTGATGACGATTATGAGTCTGATGAAGGTTAGTCAGGCAAATAAGGCTTAATGTCTGCATGTCTGTAGAGAAGGAGAGGGAAGACAAAATGCACGTTTCTGAATGATGTAATTATACACATTTTGGCTGTATATTTGTGTGTGCAATCCTGCTCCTCACAATTCGTAATCAATTCATTATTATTACATGGTTGAGTTGCAAGTAGGACGGAGAGTGGAAACCATGATAATAGAAAATGGTAATATCTTTGGAAAATGGAGAAGGTTGAAATCTCTGAGAAAGTCTCAGTCCCTAGTCAAAGAGAAAGAGGAGGGTAATCCGGACAGGTAAGTATTTAAATATTTAATATTTAAATGTACACACTCTAATATAATATAGTTTTGCAGTTTACTCCTCGTTAATTCTATTATCTTTCCTATCTACCCTCTACTTTCCCTATAGACACCCTATCGTAGGACTGCATATGGGGCTGAGAAATGGAAAATGTGGATGGTAGGTCAGATGTCAAGTTGTGTAAACTATAGAAGGAGGGAGGATGTGTAGCAGAAGAAGCCAAGGAATTCCTTCTGCCAAGGTTCCCATACGCACACATACCTACATTCCCTCTATAGACACGCACACAAACCCATGAATATGGACAAGGAAAACTTTTTACAGTGAGATCCCCTCTCAGTCTTCCCCCTTCCCCCTCTTTTTGCCCATGCCTGGAGAAGGGAAGTTTCGGGACAAGTTTTCCACTGTGTGCATAATTGTCGAAAACTTGGAGGAGACAACTACTCTCTCTGCCTGACTGCAGCTTTGACAAGAGCCGAGTTCCGTGTGTGTGTGTGTGTAAGTGAATGTACAACACTTAAATATTTTACAAGACCACAAAACTATTTTGACTCGACTTTTAATTATGTATGACTTTCCAGACGAAACTACTCGTGTGTGTGTGTGTGTACCCGGCCCTCTCCTCCTTTATCATAATCAAAAGTCATATTTAATGTTACCCCCCGTGTAAATGTAGTGGGAGGAAATCAGATAATTTCGTCCTGTATAGTGAGGGGAAGAGATGGAAGGGGAGGGAATCGGAGACACGCCTCCATTACATTACATTATGATTTCCAATTGATTGGCAGTCATTTAATCGTAGAACATTAATGAGAAAACCCCGGATCAGAAACCAGGATTTTGTCCGTACATTTTGTAAACATGGCAGAATGACTGCTCCTGCTACGTTGCTACTGTTTCTTGTTCTTTAGTCGTAGAATTACAGAGTCGAGCTACGAGGTCCCTTACTCCCTGAGAGGAACACGCTACGGAGTAGTTAAATGCACTTTAATATCTAAAATATTTAAATTCATGGAAACAATACTGTAATTGTGAACATAGGAAGGGACACAGCGGGAAATGGTCTCACCTTTTGTACGAGTCCAATTAACTCAAGTTTGGGTTGAACGGAGAGAGAGAGAGAGTCAGAGTGAAATTTTGGAGGGGAAGAGTTTTAATTTATGTAATTGTGCGTGTGTGACTGAGTTTTTGAGGGTTCCTTGTAATTTTTTCCGTCACAAAAAAAAATTCACATGACAATTGGCTTCACACACACTCGAATAGTTGGGCTGAGTGTGTGTGCGGAGGGAGGATATCACTTGACAAAACTGTTGTATTAATGAGAGGAGGAGGGAACGTGTCAAATTAAAAACTTTGTTCTTCTCTTTAATTTCCCTCGTCTCTCCTCACTCACTCTACTTCCCTTCTTTGTTTTTATGTATTTCTCCGGACACATGTACACACACACAGAATGGAACGAGGTATTTAGACTAGACACAAAAAAAATCCGCTCTCTCCCTCTTGTGCAAAAAGATGAGCTGCAACTATTTCCCAGGATAGAAATCAAAGAGATGGGCAAATTGGAGTGAGGAAGTTGTTGAAATTTCTGTCATCTTCCCTCTTTCTCTTTAACACACACACAAACTTTCCACTCTCCCTTTGTATCTTTTTTTCCCTGCTCAATCTTGACAGGGCAGAATTGGAGTTGGGAAAAGTCTCGTCCCTTTTGTTTCTTTACGTGGAGAAAGAGGAGAGAAAGGAGAAAAAGTTGGAAGAACGGGCGGCAAGTAGTTGCAAAAAATAAATGCAGAGTACACAGTACACGAGCGATAGACAGAATATTGACAAAGTATGCATGTGTGTGTCTAGACTGGGGAGTTGGAGTGTCAAAATTCAGAGACGGAGAGAGAGAGGTGTGAGGGATAGGATGAAGGAGGTGTGAGTGAAATTGAGGAGGAGGTTTTAAAAAAAGATTGACGTTCCTTGTTTGTGCTTATTTAAAATTTTGCTGATGTAAAAACAGGAGGAGGAGGAGGAGGTAGAAAGAAAGAACGCCTGAGCTTGTGTGAATTTTTCTTTTTAAAAAAAGTGAAACACTTTTCTATGTTGATAAGTTGACTCGAGTCCGGATGGAATACAAATTTCCAGATGAGGAAGCAAATCTTTCTCTCCTCATATCTAAAGAAGTGTATATCTCACTCTCTTTCCTTCCTTCTCACAAAATCTGTACTTCTTTGATGGAGACTCGAATCTGGATTCTTTCCTCACTGCTCCCATTCATATACACACATACACACCCACTACATGGGTGTATGTGTATGTGTGTGCGTGTGTCTGCTTGTCTCTCCTTTCACGTCCCCTCCTTTCCTTTTTAGCCCCTCATCCAAAGTGCCCACATCCCTGTCTTCCTGTGTCTCTCTCCCTCCTCTGTTGAAGTGTCTATTGACTCTACAGCATTAATTTTACTACAAGCTTTCCCCAAGAAGCAGAGGAGCGGATATTGAAGATGAAAACTTCACACACACACAAACACATACATTCATTCTCCTCCCCTATTTTCTGTGTCACCCAACTTGTACAAAGAAAATAAGGAGGAGTTCAAAATGGGGCTACGACTTTACCAACAACAACACACACACACATACTCAGACACACGCACACACACGTACATATAGACTCACTTCCCTTGATCCTCTAGCGCTTGTCCAAAAAAATATTAAAAAAGGTTAAAGGAATGTACCATCACCTTTCCCTGACTTTCTCTATGCTTTCTCCCTGGATGGGGAGGATGGGATGTGCTCTTTCGAAATAACGATACAACAGAGGCATGAATTATTTAGGAAAAGACTCCTCCTCCTCCTCCGTTTCAGACTCCTGTAACTGTACGAAAAAATTTACCTTTATGGGGGTGAGTTGAACGAGGACCGGCAGACTCTTCGTCTTCCTCCTCTTGTCTTTATTTTTTACTATCCAATGCGGACACAGTTTGTTCACACACACCAAAACAAGTCCTACGACACTGACGACGACGACGACATCATCGCCATCTGTGTGGAGCTGTTCAGCCCGGCAAGAAATATAACCACATTTCACAAAAAATACACCACAAATTCTTCGCTTTTTATCCTTCGTTTTTTGTTTTCCAAAATTATTTTCACAACAACAACACTTTTCCTCCCGTACAACTGTATGTACTGTGTATTGAACTTTGGAAAAGAAATGAAAGAATAATTTGTGTTCACATCCTGTGAGTTAGTCAGAAGAAAGTGTGTGTGGTCTTGACCTTTGACTTGGTTTGTGGAAAGGAGGGATTACCGACTTTGAAGATGTCCCATGAATGTGATGACACTGATGGTAGGGACATAGAGTTTATTCTCCTTGTATTTTTAATGTTTTTTGTCTGTGTGTGTGTGTACACGTGTGTGTTTGTGTCGTTGACTGGAGAGAGAGATGGGAATGATCTTGTTAGCAATCCGTGGAAGGAAAAATGTGTCCCTGGAGTACTTTGAGAGAGACTCCCTTAGATTTGCATGTTATTTCTCCACTCATTGTGCTACTGTGCTTTTGTCCCCGACCGTGTGCCTTTCTCTCCGTGTGGATGTGTGTATGTGTTTTGTGTGTTTTATGTGTGTGTTGAGGAGGAGAGAAGCTGGAGTTGAAGAAACCATTTGTTCTGGGCACTAATAACGTTCTTGTTTACTCACTCCTCACTCTCCAGCTTTTGGCTTTTTTGTTTCGAGAGGGAAAGTGGCGGGAGAGGAATGAGACGACGATGATGATGACAGACTCCGTTCGGCTGGATAGCGGGCGGGAAGACCTCTAAGAGAATATCTCACTCTTGGCTCTGTGTACAAAACATGAAATCCCATTTAGAGTCACAATATTCCAAATTGCCAAGCAAATATTCTGGGGAAAGCAGTGCTTTATCCTATCTCTAACGTTTAATGTATGTACGGCAGTAAATATGTACAAATAAATGGGAGATGGAGAAAATGAGGGTTTGATAAAACTGTAAAATAAATTTAGTCGGATCATCCCCGGTAGCCGGAAAAACAATGAACTTGTAATCATATAAATAGATTTACTTGTACAACATCATTACCATACAGCAAAGAGAGGGGGGGATAAAGCTTCCAAAGACATAAATGCATTAAATTTGGGACGGGTAGACATAGACCCACACACACTCTCTCTCTCAGTAGTGTGTGTCTAGTCTTACCCATTTCCGGTAATGGAGGGTGTAGAGAAAGGGAGTCCCGAAAATGGGATAAATTTCGAGTATTTACTCCCCGCTCCACATACAAACAAATGCAATTTAAATGACAAACTCTCCCTTTCTCTTTCCTTATGTATACAGACTGACTGGAGTGAGTGGAGGGGCGGAGATTCATTTACACAAACTTGGTCAAATGTTCCAATATAAGGAATTCCACACTTAATTTTCAATGCAATATTTATTTACCTGGAGAGTCACTGTTTTCTTTCCCACTTTTTGTTTTTTTAGCCGAATTTTGAGTGAAGAATTTTTATTTTTGAAAAATTCACAACGATGTTTTTTCTTCTCAAAATATTTTTTTCTTTATCCACTTACACTGGTGAAAGTATGTATTTCCCACACTCCTTTTTTATCCTACGTCCTTTTTTCAATGGAGAGAGGAGGACGAGAGTTGGGGAGACAGGAAGAGAAAGTGGGGCTGAGATGAGATGTGGCTTAAGTAATAAGTAATGTCAAGACTGGGAAACTTATAGTACTTTTACGACCGTATTATGACTCGGAACATTAAACTTGCTCAACAATTATAATATCGTATCTCAGCTACGCACTCTTTACACCCTCAAAAAAAACTCTTTTTGAGAGGAACACAGAAAGGAGGGGGGGGGGATAGAATCGTCTTTTTCCTGGACAACTTTTGAAGACAAAATGTGACACTCACGCACTCCCACGCACCCAGTCACAGTACACAGTACACACTGACTTGTCTTCCTTCCGAATAATTGTTAAACATTTAAACACTACTCAGAGGGATACAAACCCCTTTTGGAATTTCCAAGTTTTCTAGTATCTCACTTCCTTTTCCCTCTTGTCCCCCTCGTCGTACTTTTTCTTCAGGAGATTCAAAAGGTCCTAATTTTTTTCCTGGTTCAATGTTAATTTGGAGAGAGCGGAGGTGGGAAAGAAAGTTGTAGGTATGACAAATCTTTTTTGTCCCTCCGGGGTAATCTGGACTAACTAATGTCAGATAGATAAATAAATTAGTGTCTGTCTGTCCCAGGATGAGTTCACTAAAACAAAAAAAATTTTGCTTCTCCCAACCCAACACAAAAATCTTTTTGTTAAAGATTAAGCGGGAGGAATTTATTTTATGCACTGTGTATCCGTTCACAGGAAGGAAATTTTTGAGAAAAATTGTTACAAATCTTCCCTCTAAAATGGCACAATGAAATTTTAATTGCTCTGCTGGTTAATTATGAAAAAAGAGTCGTTGTGTACTCTCTCTCCATCTATTTAGTCGCTATTAATTTTGGAGGAGGATCCCTTCTCCTCTGTTTTTGTGTATGAATATAATGGAGGGGGTGAGACTGATGGGAATGGGAGTCAAAATGATCGAGACAAGCTGTTCACAGTTGCTACTCCAACTCAGCACTGACTCTGCCCAAGGAAAACTTTCATGGGAAAAGCGAGGGTTTCCCTCATACACACACACCACACACACTCGCTCTCTCTCCGTCTCCCGCCTATAGGCTTCGGATTTTCGGGTAAAGTCATACAGAGAACAAGCATTCCCCGGTCTTTGCCACGGCGCTCAGTCCTGCACTTCTGAAATAGGTACATTTCGTAGCAACAGCTAGGCAAGAGAGGAGAGGGTTTCTGTATCGTTCCATTCGATGGGTACTGCGTGTGTCTGTGTGTGTCTGTGTGTGCCTGTGTGGTTATGATATAGAGTCAGGTTAACGTACGTCCAGACTCCAAAGGCCAGTCTCTGTAGAATTTCACTCTTTCTTCTGTTTCAGAAAGTGTAGGAGAGAAAGGATGACAGAGACTCTATAGAGAGGAAAGATGGCATTATATTTTCCCTATATTTATAGGAGAGACGTCATTCCATGCAAAATACAAAATACAGTCCACCGCACACACACTCCCTCCCTCCTCTTTTCCTCCACTGTGAAATTCTGGGCACACACACACGGCTCCCATCATACAAACAGTTTGTTCCGGTTGTCAAAAAAACGGCCAAGAATCCACACAGAGAGAAAAAAGGAAGGGAGGCCAGGCCATCCATTTCTATTTATTCCGAATTGTCCTGTTTCCTCCTTTCTTCCCTCTCTCTATTTTTTTGCTAATATTATTATGTAATATGTATGAGCGGAGAGGGTGGATGTCAACACCCTCCAAAAGTTATGAATACCTCCCTCCTCTACTCTTCTGTGTGGCTGGGGATATTTTTTTTAGAAATCTTATCTTTTTCTAAGTAGAGAAAAAAGAATTTCATTAATAATGCATTTTTGTAGGGAATTTTGAATTTTATTTTTTAAAAATGTTTCCTCTGCCCCATTTTCGGACAGTTTACATGCGGAGTGAATACCCGTAAATCAGCTGTTTCTTAAAGAATGAACTACGGGATTGCTTCCATTGTGCACAAAAAATTCATGGAGGGAAAATGATTTCTAGGGGTGAACTGGAAATTTTAATGATGATGCTTTGTGTGTCGTGGAGTAAATGGAGAAACAAACGGAGAAAATATTTAAGAGGGTAAGGAAGTGAGGATGGGAATCGAGGCGTAGATTATTTTTCAAAGAAGACTTTTTTCCAGACTAAAATGGTGAAAGTGTGGAGATGTTCAAAGGAGAAAGTGAGAAAAAATTTGTTGAAAAATGATTTGCATTTTCTCTCTCTTCTCTCTTCCTCCGAGAAAAGAGAGATGCAGGAGAAATTAGAGTGTAAAATGGTAAAGAATTTTGACATTTGGCTTCGTTTTGGAAACTCCCCTCTTGTCATTGGATGCAAGGCCGTCTTTCCCTTCCTTCTCTGTCAATTTTATAATTATCCTGGAATTATGAAAAATTAGATGAGACGTAATTTGATTAAGGGAATGTTGAAAGGAGAGCCTTTTTCTGGAGAAATTCACAAATTTTTCTCTCTTCCTTTCCCTCTTTGACAACTCAAGGATGGAGTGCAGAGAGAGAGGGGGTGGGATTTTTTCTTGGAAATTTTTGTCTCACCAACAAATTGTCTTCACTTCGTTCAGAATTCTTCATTCGGAATCATCGTGAAGTCCTGATGAGGAGAGAAAATTGAATTTTCTTGACGAATCGTGGAAAAAATGAGGAGGAGTAATTTTATTTGGGAGAAAAATGAAAATTGACTATAAATATGCCACTACGTCAAATGAATGGATCTTTCACTTCCTCTCCCTTCCATTTCTTTTTCTTGGACAGGGAAAAGGATTTTTGAACCGGACCATCGTAAATTAGATTGAAAGGCCAAATAGTTTTTTTGGAAAAAAGATTGTTCAATGGAGGAGAGAAATTTGGAAATTTTGCATGAGGTTAAACAATGAGGATTGGTGCTGTGATTTTGTATCTTTTTTGTACTTTGGAGACATTTTGTGGGTTGTGAAAAAGAGGAGAGAGAATTTGGGTAGATCATGGAGGAAATCCTGGGTCGGTGGGTGGCAGCTGGAGAAAATATGACCCCTTACCCCTCTTTTTTTGGAGGCCATGGGGCTGTGATGGGGGGTAATCAGAATCAATTGAGGGGGGAAAGAATTCGGGAGGTGGAAGGGAGGATTAGATGATGGGATGGTGGTCCACCATGTTAAAGTTTAGAGCCATATTCTCCCTCCCATATAATCCCATATATCTCTCATAGAATCTCTTAATGGATCTTCCTCTCTATAGAACTCTCATATATTTTCCCATGTAGATAGACCCAGACACACACACACGAGAGAGAGAGAGAGTTTGCGACAAGGACCCATGGACGACCAAGATTTACATAGAATGAGGGCCAATGGACCGTCAGTTGTAGCCCTACTTCTGTACACACAGACACACACGGAGGGAGAGTCCGTGAATCAGCTTTCTATGCAAATTCTATGCAAATTCCAAAAAGAGAAAAGTACAAGCTTGCCAAAAGCTATCTCCTATCCTATTGTAGTGTTTGTACATATGTATAGCCAAAAATCATTTTGAATGGTTCAAACTCTCCCCACCTCCCTCCCTCCATACACAACTATATCAGGATACACACAATGAGGATGACACACAATGACTCCACGCCTATGTGTGTGTGTGAAAGAGAGATTCCCTTTCGAAAATTTTCCTGGCACAATTACACAAAGTGAAAGAGAGAAAGAGAGAGGGGCACATACAATTAAAAGTCTCCCATTCATTTCCCAACTTTCTCTCATTTTAAAAGGGGTAATGTGGAGAGGCCAAGGCGATTGTGATTTTTTGGCTATTTCCACATGTGCAAAAAGAGGACAATTTTTTTCACAAAGTTTTGTTCAGAATTTCCAAACGGGGAGATCCGCGTACTTTGAAAAATATAAATGGGGGGAAACCACATTCAGTGGTATACACAATAAGAAGAAAGTGTAGAAAAATCTCCCCCTCATGTACTCATCGTAATCCAATTGAAGAGAGAGAGGAGGGTGCAAAAAACTGAAGAGCGTGGACACGCGCTCTATTACATGATTGTGTGCGTGTCTATGTGTACCCAGAGGATATCCAGAGGGGGGGTCTCTATTTATTGTTCTGTTAGGATTACATTCCCCCTCGGTGCACAGACAATACACATCAAAAACAGTGTGGTATGAAAAATACACATAGTTATATTTGGACAAATTTTGAAAAATTCTCCTCATCAGCCATGCAAATTGTGGGGAGAGACGAGGGGAAAGCAGAGGGGTGTAGTGCAAATGTGGATGTAGGATGATAAAGATGAAATTTTATTCCTAGATTTTTGCAAACAATGTTCCCTCCATAAGCCCCTCTGTCTGTCTCTGGTCATGGAGGAACTAATGCAGAGCCTCACGAACCACATTTATATTATATAAGGCTGAAGAGGAGGGGTATGATGGAGGGAGGGAGTTAAAGAGGAGCAAATCGTCGAGAAAGAGAAACTTTGAAAGTTGGTCTTCTACTGCAATTGCTCTTCTTTTCCATCAACTCTGACGATATGGCCTTGTGCATTGGAAAGTAATGGCAAGGCGAATGAGACTGAATGAGACTGTAGTAAAATTCATGTGAAAAGTACATGTCTCTCTCCATCCACATCTCCACCCAACCCAACTCAACTCAACTCCACGGGAAAGAAGTTGGGTGCTAAAGTGTCGAAAGAGAAGAATTGCATCTAAAAGAGATTGTCTGCATCATGGCTTCCTGGCCTCCTCTACCCACACACCCACACACACACACACACGGTTTAGCCTTCACATGAGGGAAAGCTACAGCCAATCGTACAATGAATCGGTCAACTGTAGATATTCTCTCTCTCTGGATGTTTGTGTGTGTGTGTGTCTGTGTGTGGCTCCTCGGTCTCATCATCTTGAATGTGATTGCACTACCAAGTGGTCGTTGGGTTTTTTGGTCTTCCTTTTGCCCCTGGTATTTTCCAAATGTAACTCCAGCTCCGAAACTCTTGTTAGACGAGAAGAAGGAGGACTGGAGGCTTTTCCTGTGAGAGAAGGAAAAGTAAGGAAGGATGAGGAGAGGAGGACAAGGAGCGAGGACGAATGTGGCCATTATTGCTCAATGTATGTAAAATGTTGGCCAGAGGACGATAAATTCTTTATATAGAGCAGTAGGAGTAGGACCAGCCACAGCTCTCACCTCTTTTTTCTCCTCTTTGCATGACAAGGTTCAAGTGGAACCTCTCCTCCTCCTCCTCCTCCTCCTCCTCCTCCACCTCTGTCCTCCCACTAAGTAAATGGAAATGTAAACGTAAAAGTGCAATGCACTCCAGTGCCAAGTGATCCAGCGTCTCTTTGTGTGTGTCGTAGTTTACAGTGTCTACAAACTGTACACACAAATACAAGGCTGGAGAAGAAAGAGAGGCGGATTTACATACACAAGTGCAAAGTATACACTGTGTGTACCGTATATCCTCCACTACAACCCAGGGGTTCCTCATATCCATTCACTCCCGAGTAATCCGGACATTATCCGGATTAGCGTTAACGCAACGGTCATAACAGAATTGATAGGAGAGTGACTCCCCAATTCGATTTTCTGCATTTATTCATAAACCATGGGACGGGTCAATTTTCCAATATTTTGACCCATTTAGCGTACTCAGGATAATCTGTATTTTCCGAGTGAACATATGCTCTTGCCATGACATGCATTATACAAAAGCATGTACAAACTGTCTGACAAAATCAACAAAGTATGGTCAATATTGGACTCATTCTCCAAACTTGTACAAGGTCAATCAATCAATGTCTTTATTGAACGTGTCGATACGACGGGAATCGTTACAACGAAAGTACAATATATTCAAAAATATAATTGATCAAAGAAATCTTAACTGTGGAGATCGATCAGTTGCACAAATTGAGAGCACGACAACTCCAAACTCAAGACAGAATCTATTAGTTATAACCCAATCAGCCGACACTATGCTTCGTATTGTGCGAAAGACACACATTAAATTGCAGACTTTATGAAAGTGAAATTTTAGTCATTCACACGCTCCGCGATGATTGATCCCTTCTACGGTCAGATAGTTCAGAGCCAAAAGAACAGACAAAGAGAGCCTATATACAAAAATTGATGCGTTCGTATAGTTGTGTTTCCGTTCCAGAGAATTTTCAGATTAATCAAAATTCCCCGGCCAAGAGACTTTTCCCTGTCTCTCGTCCAATTCTCAAAATTGGCAGAGTAGGGTTTTTATGCATACAATCTTCCTCCTACACCCACACAAATCTTAACCCACAATTAACAGTGGCTTTTGTCTGAGGCCCCTGAGCTTCTGTACCAGTGGACCAGTTGATGTGAGACATGGGGAGTACAAGATGACCTACGGTATGACACAGAAGGAGTCCGCCAGGGGCATCCGGCCACGAAAATGTCTCGTCGTTCTCTCTTCAGCCCTCATATCCTCATTCTAACCGGGTGGCTATTTACGGATCGATTCTTCATCCCTTTTAACTATTCAAATAAGGTCTCCTCCCCCTCTCCATCTTCCCCCCTCGAAATATATGGAGATATAAAAAAAAGACAGAATTTTTTTTATTTGCACTAAATCAACATATGAGGATAACATACGTTTGAGTCCACCCCGTGCAAATTTAGTGTACATACACAACAACACGATAACATACAATTTATTTGCCAGTGGCTAAATCAACCCTCGCAAAAATGGGGAGAGAGGAATCCATGCCGAGGACTACATGTGTTACAATTTCCAAAATACTCCTCTGTACTCTCGAGTACACACTCAAATGTACATGACATATTACGTTACATCCCTCCCATCAGTCAGATATCATGATGACAAAAGTCGTTAGCATTAGCGCAGGAGAAAATTGCAAGGCCTCTATTGACCCGAAATGACATTAGGGTCATTTCAGCAAGAACAGAAAATGTACAAAAGAAATTTTAAGCTGCATGGAGGAAGAAGAAGAAAGGAGAAAATTTTGGAGTGTAATTTGTACATTTTTTAACCCACACCCACCCACACACACACATGAGAGATCACTAGCGCGTGTTTTTCTCCCCGAAAAGATGAGAGAAGAAGGTCTAAGTGCGTGTATTTGAGTGCAGATGCAAATCATCTGTAAACATGAGGTCTGTTAGAATAAATAGCATGAGATTGAGATACGAGTAACGTCTGTCTCCCATGTACACTTCCATGTGTTATGTACACTGAGGAAGTGGATGAGGAGGAGGCACTCGAATCCTCCTATGTTTGAGCATAAAAAAATGTACTCGTTACATTGTTCTCTCTCTCTCTCTCTTCTCTTCGGCTGCACTCCTTTTAGTGAGGAGAGGGGGAGAGGAGAAGAGCAGGAGCTGCCATCCATTCATTCGGGACGCTTCATTTGATTTCACGGTCGTCTTCTCTTCCCTTACCTTATTTTCTGGTTGTCTCTCTTCCTCTCTGTGCAGATGTCTAGAGGCAGTTTAAGGATAAGTTGTCGTCTTATTCTTTTTCTCCTCTCCTTTTGTCTTACGACTCCCGTCCTTGTCACCCCTCACTCTCTCCTCCATGATCTGTCTGTGCACATGGCCTTTTGTATAAAAGGCCTTTCTGGGCGCGTGTGTCGTTGTCTAGTCGGGACAAAAATTGTAAGGGAATATGATGGTATGTGCCATCCATGGCTTTGAGTAAGTATCTATAAACTATCTGATTTTTACTCAAACTTGGCGTATTTCCCGGAGCTTAGCATTGCATGATTGCTCTTTGCATTGCATTTCACCATCACTTACATTTTGGCTTGCTCCTTCTCCCGTCTTCCTCGTCTCCCTTCACCCCTCGAAAGGGAGAGGGGGGATAAGGGGGGAAAGGCATTTGGACAAATTGAGCAATACTTTATGCATGTGTCATATCATCAAGTTTGTCTGGTTCTTCATCTCCTTGTCTCTTCCCCATTTCCCTCCAGCCGGGCTTTCGGTCCTGGAATGATGGCTGGGAGGAGGAGGACAGTGTTCCAAGTACAAACAATGTTTGTTCCAGTTGTCGTGGGTTCGTCAAGTGTCAGAAACATTATGAAGATCAAGGCATGGCATACAAATTTATTCGCAACAAAACAAGAAGTCTCTCTCTTTCTCTTCCATCTTCTCTCTTTACTCTCATGTTTTCCCCAGTTGACTTTGCCTGTGTGCAAAAATCCGAATATTTTGTGTGTTCATCTTCCGGGAGTGTGGATCCAGTGTGCCTGGGTACAAGAGTGGGACAAATGGAGAGGTAAGGACAGACACATGACATGACATTCGATATGGGACGGTGCTGGAGATACAGACTCAGACGGGATTTCCAGGGGTTCAAAAATCATGCAGAGTTCCAAATTTTTCTGCGGAGGAACGTGCTGAGTGTAAGAGAGTGAGAGAGAGAGAGCGTGTGTGTGATGTGGTGTGTGAGGTCGCCATGGAGTTTGGTTGGACGTTTTTTCTTTCCTTCTCCTTTTCAATCTATCTCGGGGGG